>JABUQX010084317.1:0-21009 GCA_015478945.1 Trachelipus rathkii
TAATATATAAAAGTATATATATATTAATTATAAATATATATATATATAAATTATAATATTAATAATATATATAATATTATATATTATACATAATATATATAGGTATATAGTTAATATAATATACCAGTATATATCTAGTAATATATATATATATATATATTTATATAATAATATATATAATTTTAAAAAATATTATATTTATATTTTTATATTTTATTTTATAGATATATAACGTTATAAATGAATAATTCATTAATGACGCGAGCAGTTATGGCTGGGCACTGAGTCATGCATAATATGTATGTAAGTGAATGAATAGTTAGATCGGTCCAGATACCAAATTTTGAGATTATATGCGAATCTTTATTAATCACAAATGTTTGTGCATTTAGTGATATGGCTATAACTAGCTTGATTAATGAAAATGCTAATCGCAGTTGTATTAGCAATCTGAAAATCTTACGGATATATATCGAATACGAATTGTTTACAAATATTTTTGATCAGGTGTTCTGATGGAGCATGTGGTTTTGAGCACGTGTTTTGGAATAATACCAAGATAATTAATATAAAACAAAAATTATATACAATAAAATTGTATTTTATTAAAAACGTAACACTTGAAATTAACACTTGAATTAGTAAACTATATGTAATGGAGTTTAGATATTATTGAGGAAGAAAATTAGATTAAAGAGATAATTTTCATGATAATGAAACATTCATGCAAATCAACGATACCTGCTTTATAATCGTAACCGTCCATCTTGTTTGTTTACATTTTTTCGTTATCATTTAAATAAATTTAAATTTCATTTAAAAATTCGGAGTAAGATATACACGGAAAGAGCAATCCTTGACATATAGAATTAGGAAATTATCCTTACGTTTTGAGCTGATAGTAGATTTTATTTCTACCTAAATTTGTGCTTGAGAAAATTGTATGCAATAAAATTACGAACGCAAAACTCTATAGCATTTCTTATCTGATTTACGAGTATAGCAAGAAATGCAAAATCGAAAAACGTGATTAAAATTAACTAATTGCAATAAGGTTATATTATTTAATTAAGAATTGTTAATCACTTTTATATATAGAGCCCTTAAGTCACTACTAAATTATTCTTCACTCTAATATTTAGCATTGATCAATCTTATATATCGACACCGTCTGGCCCTCACCATTTTCTACTACCTACAATACCTATTACAGTCAGGTATACCAAAATGTCTCCACGTCGTGCGGCAGGTCAACACAATTCCCGCTGACCTGAAAAAGAGTGGACACCACACGGTACTGTATATGAGTTAAATGTTATTTTAGAAAATATCACATCTGAATGAGGTTACATCTACTTTGGCTAAACATTTGCGAGATATATTAAAAAAAAAAAATATATATATTGATTGATTATCGATAACTCGAGTATAGAAAAATAAGTATCGGTATATATAATATATAAATTCAGAAATAAAATATATATATAATATTAATTTATTTATATGCTCTGAAAAATATCAATCAGAGAGTATTTATTTTATATAAATTATATATTATATATATCAAGATTTTCTATTAAATGAAAAAAAATATCATAAAATACTCTATGATATATTATATATATCGGTCTCACTTTGCGTCATTATACTAACTTTCTTGTGTTACATAATGTATAATATTACTTAGTTATGTATTGTTTCCATAAAGAATTTTCAAATTCTGAGGCATGAGAAGACACACAATTTGAATATACCTACCAATATAATATTAAAAATTATTATATGTTTTTTTAATATTTATGATCACAAAATCCAGTAAAATTTACACATTATTCTAGAGAGTATATAAAAATAAATAAATAACATGTTTATAAAATTCTATGGGATTCACTCTTACTCTACAGTGGAATTTGTGGACATTAAATGTTGATTGCCTCTCACAAATAATGTTATAAATATATAGTGTGACCATATTTTCTGTTTACATCGCATACAAACTCAGTCAAACAGAAATGCCCTGGTAAAAAAGCATGACCATACCTCATGGTAAAACCCTACTTCACTCAAGACCTTATCCCTTTACACAATCCACCAATGATTAATATCTGCATCCAGCTCAACCTTTCCTGTCATTCACTGGCCTTTAAGCCACTCATGCCTTACTACGGTATACTATATGCTATACTCTTTCTACACTCTCTTGAAAAGCTGGAGTATATCCAGCCTTTTTCCCTTTGTATTCTCAAGTTTATAGCTCCCATATAGTCATATTATACTGTTACAGAAATAAATATTAGGGAGAAAAACATTAATGTACTGTAAAGTCGATAGTAAGCCAACGCCTGTTCAAACCTGCCATGTATGACACTAAAACTTTACAAATCACTCTTATACATGTACTCAGGCGTCTAAACTTCATAACTTATACAAAAATAACCTCAGTTCTAATAAACCTTTCTCTCTACTTATATCTACTGTTTAATCGATTTTCGTAAATGCAACTCTACCGTGTATAACGATAACTCAACTCTTTGACAGAATGTGTGCTACACCATACACCTCTCTGAACAAATCTATCTCGTCTCTAGATCGTCTAAAGTAACTAGCCCACAATCATATCGCAGTCTATGTAATGAATAGGCAGGGACCAACATTTACCCATACAAATCTCTGAAGCATGAAAATACTCTCGTAATATATACTATCACTAAACTATGTGAGACACACACTCTCGTACTACTCTAAAGGCACGCTAAAATCACCCTCTAATAAAATTATTTTTAAAAAGACTTATTATATAATAATATTCTATCGCTATATATTTTACTAAACCTCATGCACACCATTTACTAAGTCGCTAAATAAATTTATAGGTGATTATTTATTAACCACAAATAATGAATAACACATCAATAACAACCTCACATATAGAGCCTCTTCTATCTTCTGCTATTTATATTAATTATTATAAATATAAACAAATTTCCTTTCTAACTCCAAATTTATTCATTCACATCATATCACTCAACTATCTGATCAATACTAATAACTTTTGATTCCCATCAGTATAAAGCTTTAATATCACTAATAAACCACTACCAATAATATATATTACATATAACACCTATGACCAATATGAGCTCCCTATTATATCAAATCATATATATATTACGCCTTATTTATATGCCATTCAGAGGAAAGATCTCAATATCATTTCTCTCATCATTTTTATTGATCTTCAAATCATTTATTTCAATATAAAATTGATTTTGCCCTCCAGAAATTGAGAAATGAAAAGTATATAGGCAAGAAAATTGCCCCAGTAAAAAGTCCTTCGAGTCAACTGACCGTGACAATCTATATGTATCGTGCTGTGAATCACATATACTATATATTCAGATTTAACTTTTCAGACTTAATATACAAAAAAACAAGTAAAAATAATTGAGAGAGGCTTGCAACTATATACTCGGAGTCATGAGCCATAATCAACATATGTCTTCTTTCAACATTAATAAAAACTCAACTTAGCGTATATCTTAGAACCGCACTAAAATAAGTTATAATGAAATGTGTAAATAAATAAAGGTATGCACAATTATATAAATGGAGCGGTCTCTTCTCACTGCGAAAAACATACAAAAACTCCTGACGACTATCAAATAGTCTCATGAAAATACATGCTTCTTGTTAACAATCAACTTCCAAGAATTATCCTAATTCAGATATATATACACCCAGACTCCAAAAAATCAGTCCATACTATCTTTTGATCATTTTGTACAATTCCATTATACTAGTTCATCATAAATGTATTAAACCTTAGAGTAAGCGATCATATACCATTCTCAACCACTTTCTTCTGCTCCTAAACAATCCAAAATATTAATAAAAAATTAAATTCTTCATTTGATATTTGTAACAATGCATAAATCGCTCTCTTAGTAATAGGTGAAACGTTTCGTCATTCTCCAAAAGATATTACAATACTTCGTACTTGCATTTACTGCTCATACCTAAAATACTAAACACAGCACACACTTACTACCATAATCTAATGTGGTCTTAAAGAAAATTTTGAAAAATATAAAAATTTTTTGTTAGATTATATTTCTATATATGAGCCAAAGAAGGTTTGGTACCCATCTAATGTTCTGGTCTATTACTGCTTATAATATTTTGTTTCAATGAAATTGTCGAAACATGGGATCGTTGTATCAAGAAATATCAAACGACCTTCAAAACCGTTTCACTAGTTCACGCATATATAATCACCGAGTGCATATCAATTTATAAAATGCATCAAACAAGAAATCTGTTACCGAAAGAAACTACTCATAGGCATAGAATTACAATATATACCTACTTTCCCCCCTTAAATATGCGGATTCCGACTATTGATGATGCCTTATACCTTAACATTTGACAGTGAACTACCTAATTATTCACTAATATATATATATCTAAATATTTTAAAGCATAGACAACTTTACAAATCATGGGGAAAGGAAGAAAGTAATATTTATGCGAATAATGATGGATTCGTTGATTCCATGAATAAGACTTTAATTAAAATATTAATTCGATGAATTGCATTACACTTTTATTGGATTACATCTAGCGAAATTAGGATCATCCCAAAATATTTACTAGTAATGATAGTGACCCTCAAGCATAAGTGTTAATATTGAAAATAAATAATAAGTAAATTAAATAAAAAACATAAAACAAATGGTTTTACATATTGCAATATTAAATATCAAATGATCAAATACTAGATTGTTAAGATTATTTAGTTTATCTACAATTGGTAAAGAATATTAGAATTTAATAGCTAATTTTATATTAGAATTAATGAAATAAACATTCATTCAATTCAAATGGAGCTTACAACCTGGCGTAATATTAGTATCTTGCATAAGAATATTCTTGGATAGAACTGCTTATGAAATGCTAAATATTTAAAGAAATTCGCTATGGTCATTTAGAGTTTGCAAATAAATTGCAAGACATGAGTCTATTAAACTTGAAGTTGAAAAGAGATTTTTCCTGAGTATTCTAGTATGTCTCAAAGGACCTAGAAGTAGTTCACATTATTATTTTTCATGAATATATTGCTCCAATAAAAGTTAAAATTCACAAATATAACAAATATCAGGACAGATACCCTGTTATGTAATAAAATACATTTGGTCTTTCTCACACCACTAACCCCAATTTGGTAAATTATATTGTTTATTTTTATGAGTGCGTATATAATTATATAGCACAAATACAGATGACAAGTATTAGCCTAAGGTCTGATATAACTATCTTGAGACGATCTCTCGCTATGCAGATCAATTCCTCTCCAATTCGTCGCAATTCTAAACAGCATTACTAAGAAAGTCTTGTGCAAAAAATTAAAGAGTTTTCCATGTAATGTAATTGCATTAGTATATTATTTTTTAATAAATTATTAGTGGTTTTCACTTTTGGGGTACAACTGGCTTTCACCGGCTGCGTTCACTCAATCACGTGTGACTTGCGGTAGATCTTGCAGTGATGCACTTAATTTTAATCTATACATGTCTTATCTCTCATCATATATTCTCAATAATCTATTCTTTTTCTTTTAGTCTTCTTAACACATTCAATTGTTCTTCTCCTCCCTTTTCATTATCTTATACTAATCTATCTCTATCTGCAGTCTATATCTAATTCATCCCTCTCTTCAGTTCATCTCGTTATCTTAATACTCTTTACTCGTTTCTATTTATATATTATTTCATTTCATTCGATAATTCTCTTACTGTACCTTACTACAATCAATACATCGCTCTCCCCTATAAACCTTCTTACCTATCTTAATTCAGTTACGTCTCCTCTCTACATTATCGTAGACCCCTCACTCAATACTTAATCCAATACAAATCCTGCAATCTAACACTCTTACTTTCGGAAACTCACCGTATAAAGCTTATGTACCTATACTAATGATTTGTTAAAAAAAATATATAAAAATCTGGAACTTGCTTTAATTCCTTTTCTTTTATATTCTATCTAATTGTGTATCTCTTTTTTTTTTTCTCTTTTTCTATATTTAGGGATTATTATGCATTCGATTGATTTAGTTTAATAAATGCATTCTTTAAATATCTAATTTTTTTTTCTGTCAATATCTACTCGTATTTTCCCGTCTCTTCTCTTACGTCTTCCAAAACTACCACAGCTGTTGTACCTTCCGTAAAGGCAGAACTCTGCTACTAATTACATTTTAGACGACTTCGGAGGTATTCCTCATTTTTTACCTCTCTCAAATTCATTTTTGTTTAAATTATAATATTCCTTACTTAGAGTATTACCTATTTTATTAATCTCTAAATTAGTTAAGATTCACAAACGTACGAAAATAATAAATTCAAGAAATACATTCTTTAAACCTGCCACCTCAATATCACATTTTATCTCCCATCATACAGAAAAATCTTTCGACACTAGCCAGATAATACAAAAATTTTACCAATCCTTTTGCATTCGTAAGAAGAAGGCAAGAGAGAAGTTTTATCACTCTTTTTCCATTCTCAAAAAAAGTTAATGACTCCTTTTTCATTAACGGGAAGGCAAAGAGAATTTTATCGTTAATACTTTAGTAAGGCTCACTTAAGCCATTATTTTTGATAAATACAAAACAAAAGGCTCTCTACAGAATACTTTTACTTTATACACCATCCGAGCTTCAGATAACTCATACTATTATCTTGTAACCTATTCATCTTACTCATGTCATATCGTTATCTTCATATCTATATCTATATCTCTATTATGATGCTCTACTATCATCGTACTAATCCGTATCATATAGTATATATAAATATATAATATATAATACCATATGTACTCTATCATTATATATCTCTCATACTAAGAGGACTCTTTTACGATCGTGACCGGCGGTGGTTCAAGTTGGTCTATTCAACACTTCCAAAGATGAGATCGAACAAAATGTAAAGGAACTAAATTCAGTACACGAGGAAAAAATATTCTAGAAGTCATTTCGGTCCTCGGTGCTCGTGCATGAAAAGAACAAAGTAACTAGTCTGTTACATCTCTATTTCTCTCTTCCCGTTACCTCCCAAAAAAACTAAGTTCCGTTTGTACACGGGAGTATCACGGATCGTCCCACTCTGATATATACTTTACTATACATTTATTCTATAATACTAATATATATACTCTATATAATAATAATATATTCATCATTATTACTACTTAAATAATATATAATATATCGATTAATATTTATTCTATCTATATACTATATTACTCTATATATCTAATATATATATATATTATAATATAAATTATATATACTACATATAATATATTATATATATATATTATATATAATTCATGCCTCAGGCACAGTCGCACAGGCAGTCTTATTCTTCCATACAGAAATTAATTTATAATAGGCTATAGGAAAGAAAGTCCGGATTATTATTATTAATTACTTATTATTATTATTAATTTATTAATATTATTATTATTATTGAATTTTTCATAAATATTAATTATTATTCTGCAAAATGAGTGTAATACTATACAATAATATGTATATACTATTATATATCAATTTATATATAATTTTATATATATATATTCATATATTATTCATATATATTATATTATTACTATTATATATTCTATATAATATATATCTAATATCTATATACTCTAATTAAAAATCTTTTGAACCAAAATTTTATTACCATATGTTCAGTCTGAGCAGTTTCATAATTCCACAAGGGTAGAATTATTTAAAACCCTTCTTTTGTGGTTGATTCTGATATATTTCTATCTTGTTAATTTATATTTTATCTATATTGTTAATTTATTTTTTTAACTTTATTTATTATTATTTACGTCCATTTTTTTATTTTATTTTATATTTTCTATTTCATATTCTTTATTTCTTTATTATTTTTTTTATCCCATTTTTATTTCCATTTTTTATTTTATATACATTTTTATTTTTATTTTTTCTATTTATTAGTTATTGTTTTAGCAATTTCCTTAAATGAGGTGGATGAGTAAACTTAACAGGGGAATAAATTGCAAAATTCTGAAAGTTCGCTCGATAGTGCAAACTTCTGAATTATTGAGTATGATGTCGGCGGTACTCTGCGCTTTAATTTATTTAAATTTTCTTTGCGCGCCTCCCACTAAATGTGCTTTTAAAAAATAATTTGATTTGCGGACATGTGCGCTTTGTGCGCATTTAGCGACTAATATTTTTTGAAAATCTGTGCGCTTTTTTGCCGCTCGGTTTTCTCCTTTGTCATAAAAGTTAGCAATTTTCTCGCTTTAAAGTTTAATCAAACAGCAAAACAGTTTATTACAGGTTTGCTATCACTGATATATTACTATATTACTAATATATTAATATATATATATATACTATATAATTTATATATTTATATATATATATCTTAAATATATCTTAATATCTTTTTTATAGATTATGTCCCTTAATAGTATTTAAATATACATATATATAATATATATTATATTAATTATATTGTACCGAAACTGAAATTTTCAGTTCCGGCCGAACCGGGAATTAGCCGGAATCAACAAAAAAATTCCGGCCGGAAGGAATTTCTTATGAACTTTACTTTAACTATAAAGAAATGTAAAAAATCATATTATTACTATTATTTTCTGCATAAAATCTTATATTTAGTAAATGCACTTTCATAACCAAATGCAAACGATATAATCAAGAGATTCAGGAAATTTTTAACTAGTAAAATATTTGATGATATAATAATTTTCTAGAACAGGGGAAACCATAAAGAAGCATAATACCAAGCTCGCGATATGTGAGTCTTTGAAAGGAGAGAGTTCTCTCCCAAAAAGATTGGCAATTATCACTTAGACCCCAAAAATCACAGAAAATAATTGAAAATTTTATCCGTGCCAATGAGTAAGCCATTCACAGTCACAAAAGAGAAGGAATTCATAGAACTTATTGCCCCATCTTCAACCAAAATATATCTTATTCCTAGTAGAAAAAATTTTGTAGAGAAAATGTTAACCTCCATTCTAACTCATACAGGTAAATAGAATTCAGCAGTATAATCTCGATGACAGTTTTCCAAGAGCTGATCATCCATTTCATGTTACGGTACTCTCTATACAAATATATTATCACAGACTAACATAATCAAACAACTCACTTATTTTCCTTTAACTATGACACACTGGCTTACCTAGCCGAGTTTGTGAATAAATGGCGTGTAACTTCCTATCAAGATTTCCAGGTTACTCATTCTGGAATTAATAATCGCAGATGAGTTTGTAAATTAACGATGTAGTATTAATTGTTGTGTGCGAATGTCTTTTCCTAACTATGGATCCATTTTAACTCTCTTCTGAGATGGAGCATATATACATTGCTGGTGATTAATTCTTTGTTTAATCTGATTTTTATCAAATTTTTTTTTTTGTTTTTTGGTTTAATTTTTTTATTTCATGTTGAAACTTGGTCATGTTGTTATGCTCAAAATATCCTTGATTATCTCTGAAGAATCAGTGTTGAATTTTAATAGAAGATTAGTATTCCAGGTAATATTGGTGTGTAGATGTGGGTTTTTGTCATGTTGCACATCATCCGGTTTTTAAGTAGTCTGTAATGAACTTAAAAGAATACAAAGAGACTTGATCCACATCTTGCAAGCCCACTTATGCAATTCAAGATTTAATACATTAGGTGGAAATGAGCCATGTATTTTGGTGATATCAGAGAGTGTAGTAGAGTGTGTGTAGAGTTATCTATATCATTGTGAGAGTGTGAGTCTAGAGATTATGTCAAGAGAGTGCAGATACCTTCTGCACGCCTTTGCTTTGACTGCTAATAAATGGCAAATACTGAAAAAATTCTGAAGTTTTGCAACCAATTTCTATGTTACGAAAACTTAATAAGGCAAAAATCCCAATTAATATCAATCAATTATTCTACATTAAATTGACTCTTCCACGCAACATATCCGTCAAGACTCTAAGGATCTGCAGCAAGTAAATAAAGAAGAGCTTGAAAAGCATTAGAGTTTAGATTTATGAATAAAAAGGAAGAGAAGGGATCAATAGACATATATCAAAACAGGATAATTTACTAAACAACATACTAACTGACTTTATTTTCTAATGACATAAGAGAATTGAATTAGAAAATGAAAGCTCAAAGAGTATTTTCATTAAAGAAGGTATGAAAGTGATAAAATAGTAATTAGCAGTAGCCAAAGCAAGAGTTCAAGGCGATGGAGTCATTCTCAGAAACGAAGCTTATCTAGCAATAAACTTAATTTGCCAAGTACTTTCAAAATCATCAGGCAGCACTAAAGAAAAAAATTAACTGCAAAGTTAGTGTTAATAAGTTTGAAGAAAGTGAAAGTGACAGCGAGTCAGTTAGTGTAAAAAGGAAAAAAAATCAGTGGCTCTTAAAGAGGTGAAATTCTTAAAGAAATTGAATTTTTTTACCAGAAAAATCAATTTTCTAATCTGGGAAAAAAAGAATTCCTTAATTGGTGGACAATGCTTCTCCCCCAACATTAGCAGTACTAGCCAAAAATTACTCTCGCTTTCCAGTCTCCTCGCATATATTCAGAGCCAAATATTTTCTTTAGAACGGACGGAAATATATTTGAGGATAACAGTTTAAAATATCTGCTTTCAATTACATGGTGAACAGTTTTTCTTTTACTTTCACACAATTCAAGGCAATATTTTCCTTATATACTGTTATAATATATATATATACTACTAATATATATATATATATATATAAATATATATATATATATATATATGTCATATATCATATTATTATAATATAATTATATATGATTCTTTTAAAAAAAAAAACGCGTTCTGTTTTTTTAAAAAAAAAACACGTTTTTTTTTAAAAAAACAAACAAAGGCCAAAATTTTTTTGTTTTTTTTTTTTTTTTTTTTTTAAATTAACTCTTAAATATATATCAAGTCTTTTAGGGTATTTAGCATTAAAATTCAGTAAATACAATATGTTAAAAGAGGTATCAATATATAAACGTAGAGTTTAGCCTTCAATCATAAGTTTTATTAGTGCTCTACGGCATAATAATTATTATTTACAATGATGTGCTTTCTTATTATTATAATTTATTATTATTATTATTATATTATTATATTATAATATATATTTATCTAATCTCTATGTTAGAATAACTAATATAGTTATATATATATATATATACTATATTATACTCTATATATTATATATATATATATATAATATACTATATAGGTTATATATATATATCCGTATATATATTATATATATATATATATATATATATATATATATATATATATATTATAATATATATACTTAAATATTCTATATCTATTTATATAAAGTATATGTACAGATACTATTACATTAATATATACGGTATATATATATATATATATATACCGTAAAATGGGGGAAAGCCGGTCACGGAGGGGAAAACCGGTCAGTTTAATAAATTGTTAATATTTTTTTAAATTAAAAAATTTTTCAATTAGAGAAAGGTTTTTTAAGTAGCAAATAGATTATATTTTAACCATATATAAAAATTTAAGTAAATAACTTACACCTACTAGTCAAAAAAATTTCCCAAAGTTGGAAAAAATTTTTTTTTTTTTTTTGCAAAAAAATTCTAAGACCTCGTCAAGCTTGTAACAAACAGGTATCCTTCTTTTAAGAAAGATTCATATTGGGAAGTCTGATTTTAATAATCTTCCATGTACAAATTTACATCATAATCTTATTCTGTATGAGATATTAAGGTTTTTTTCAATTCGGGGGAAACCGTATCCATTAATATGCATATAACTTGTAAAAAAAATGTCCATTTTTTTTTTTTAGTTTTCAATATATTTGTTCTAATTTTTATGTATGATAGACTTATAAAACATTTTTTTAATGTTTTCTATACCTATCTTTCTATAAATCTGTATAAGGAATAAAAAAAAATTAGTTCACAGTGAAATTGTGTCATACTATACTCGTATAAAAAAAAAAAAAAAAAAAACAAAAAAAAGGCCAATTTTTTTCTAAAAAGTGCAAATATTATGTATTAAAAAATTATTAAAAATTGATTGTTAATAAATTTAAAATTTTATAATATTGTGAAAAATTTTTCGGCAAAAGTTCCGGTGAAATGTGCGATACATAGCCTAATTCGTAATTATATGAGTGCCAATTTGTTCATAGAAGTTGAAATATATTATTATTATTATTAAGAGAAGTGAGAAAAAATTATTCGTACACACACATTTTTTCCAGTGCTTACTAAGCAATAAAATTGAAAGCAATTTTCAAAACTTCTAAAAAATTCAGATCGTTGCAAAATTGTTTAATACAAATAACTTAAGACTTGTGTTTTTCAATCCAAAGTAAATACTACAATTATTTCAAATACTCTAGTAAAAATTTATTACATTATAATTAGTTTTGCTTTCTTGTCAACAGAATAATATTTAATGACTGGCTTTTCCCGACGCCACTGACCTGGGTTTTTCCCCGAATTCAATTTTTTGAAAATGGGATATTTTTCAAAAAAAATTTATAAAATATTCATACATTCGAGATTTTTTATTTTTTTCCATTATTCTATAAACTTAAGGAAACTCTAAAATGTGGAGAAAATAAACTATTAAGTAAGATATAACTTAAAAATTTTCGATTTTCGCGATGATTCAATTAAAAAAAAAAAAACGGCGATTTTTGACCGATTTTCCCTCTCTTGAACAGTATACTGGTATATATATATATATATATAATATAATATAATATATATATAGTTATATATATATATATATATATATATTATAATATATATAATATATATATATAATAACTTAGCTTATATAACGTATAATATATATATATATTACTATATTATATATAGTATATTATATATATATATATTATTTTTTATAGTATATATTATATATATATATTATATATACTAATTATTATTTAGTTTTAATTTATTTATTGACTCATGAAAATTCCCATTACTTAATCCCGAGGTAATTAGTCAGGGAAAGTATTTGTATTGGTTTTCGATGACCAAAGTGGAAGGTTGAGGTAATAATCCAGGTTCTGTGCTGGTTCCACTTCTGGTACTTATCTATATTAATGATTATATATATATACATAATATATAATAATATATATATATATATATATATATAATATATATTATAACTTATATTATATAATAGTAATCTAGTTCTATATATATTACTTATATAGTATAAGGTTTACTCTTCATCCTACCTTTCTCGCCAACGACTGGTGGTAAGGTGCGAACAAGCATCCAGAAAAGAAAGCAGTAGAAGAATATGACAAAAGTCGAAAAAGAAAGCCCAGCCTGTACCATAAATTAGTAAGGACTCGTCGCAGTCAGAAAATCCACCCTATAGGTCTTCACGGACTGCGACGAACCCTCACTGTATGATGGTAAATCGTCAGTGTAAGGGTTCATCCCTTGACCCAGGTGGGCCACAACCATACCCCTTCACAAAACCCCGCCATTCTCTCTTATTATGCACCTTTATTCTCGCCTCTGCCAAACTCACATTTCTCTCCTTCAGACATTCGTTACTGACTCAATGCCACTTTTCTTCGATCTTTCGACCAGCCGTCGGTTTTCAACATAACTCTGCCTATACATTCTTAAAAACCGATTCATTCATCCTTCCACATGACCAAACATCTCAACATACTTTCATTTATTCTCTCATTTATCCCTTTTCACACCACACAACTCTCTAATATGTTCATTCCTCATTTTATCAATTCTTCTCACACCTAGCATGCCTCATTTTCTCTATCATTTGCTTCAATGTAAAGATTTGATTCACACATCCTCTACTACTCCTAAATGCACCTTGTTCTTCACCAATCAGTCCTTCAGTCACCTTTCTCGGCGCACTCTTTAACGACCAAAATCAACAGCATATATCTTTCCCCTACAACACTCAATTAAACTAATTCCCCCCATAATTTCTACAGTTCCCTTTATCTCCCTTACCCTTATATTATAGGTACTATTACTGCTCTCTTTCATCCCGTAGAACTATACCCTCCATAGATGCTTTATTGCACAACTTCAAAAGATCCAATCAATCAACCATCTAGCCTCCGTTCTTGAACATTTCACCCATCTATACCTATTACCTGCAGATTTACCATTCTTCAACTTTCTCATTCTACCCATTTCCTCCTCTTTGCTAATAACCTCATCCCCAAAATACCTATTCCTTCTTGTAACCATCTAAACTCCACACACAGTCTTATACCTCTTCATTTACTTTTCACTGCAATATTATAGCGATTTTTCCAAAGTGTCTCTTTCCAACACTTCCACTTCACGACCTTCATGTTTAGCAAGTAACAAAAAAACCAATTCCACCTATTCAATTATTTCTAAGCAGGTCCCCTTATTCTAATTCTTAACCTTCGCGCTTCCTTTCCAGAAAGGCTTCCTATTCCCATGTAAATGTCCCCATTCATCTCCTTCCAAACCTGTTTCATTTTACCTCTATCTTTGTCTACGTATTGCATCTTTTAAGCATTCCTTTTTTTAATCTTATGATAATTCCAACATCTTTCTTTTGAAACTTCATTCATTTGCTTTTAGTACATTCAACCACACTCTTTTATTTTTTAACCGCTTGCATCCCTTCTTCAATTCCACCACTTCACGTTAACAATCTTATTCCTCTTTAAGCACACCCACCATACTTATTTTTGCCTGCTAACAATTGCATCTTCATTTGCTTCCACCGATTTCCTTCAGTTTCCACTTGTTCACATTCACTGAGTTATGAGAGCTTTTTTTTCAGATATCTTAGTTACATTTTCTTGGATACTCAACCCAATATTCTTACACCATAAATATTTTTCTCAGGCGACGGGGCTGGGACCAGAATTTAACTGGGCCCTAAATACGATCGTTCAAAAGGTTGACACCTTTCTGTGGGATTATCCACTCTGAAAGTAATTACAAATAGTCAGTTTTAAAGATAAATAAAAAACTAAGGAAGCTGCAGCTTGATATTCAGGGAACGTCCCCAATATTGATTAATAGATATGTTATCATAATTTACCCACTTGTAATAAATTGCATGAGGCATGTATTGATTGACATGTAGTGATGCATTTCAAAATATGTAGTCATCCAATTTGGTGGGAACATAAAATATAAAAGAATTCATTAATTATTCATAATAAATTGATAAAACTTTGCTTGAACACTTGTAATAAATTGCATGACGCATGCATTGACATGTAGTGATGCATGGCAAAATATGTAGTCATCTAATTTGGTGTGAAGCTTTAAACCTAATTTATTATTGAAATTTATTAAATATAAAGTATACAATTTAATACATTAAATATAAAGTATATAATAATATATATAGTCCACGTGTAACTAACTGTATCACGCATACCTTGACATATAGTAATATATGGTAAGTTATGTAGTCATTCAGTTGAGTGGACAGAAATGGAACATTTCGCCTTTTAATTGGGCCATTTTAAATTCTTTATACATGAATGATGCCTTTGTGATACATAGTGTATCAAAAATACATCCCAAAATTTACTTATTTGTACTGCATCGTTTGGACTAATTGTTGAAATAAAGTAATTAAAGGTTAACAATTTGAGTTGATAAACATACGAATTAATGTACATTATTTTACTTAGCTGCATAATGTTATTAATATTTTACCATATATTAATTGTTTTTGCACAATGTAATAGTCGAAATATTTTTTTTTACCCTTAAGGAAACAAATTTTTAATAAAATTTAAACTTTAAACTTTTTTAATATATTATTGTATGTGTTTCTCTTTTAAATGGGCATTATACAGTTTTATTAAAGACACGTACGTAGACTTCCACAAGGTATATATATAGAGATTTCAGTAAGTAATTATTTTTGTTAAATTAAATAGTCCGTTCATTTTTATTATAAAACTTCCCTTTATTGGGATCGTCGCTTAATTTGGACACATCAGTTAATAATAATATATATATTTAATATAATATAATAGTTTGATATATTATTTAAAATCTGTAACTGTTATACGTTGTAATAAAGAAACTATTGCTTTAGTGTGTAAGATCTCATTTAGCTTCTTAGTTAAATAGCTTAGATAGTTAATTATAGATGAAATAAGATCATTTTTTTACAAAGCTGATTTCTGGGAAAATTTATGTCTAAAAATGGCATTCAGATATTTTGATACAAAATTTCAACATAAAAATTTCTTGCTGAAATATTTGCAGAATCAAAGTTAAATTGTTAAGAACCAAAAATAAATCTAAAAGCAACTAAATAAATGCATAGCTACTAAATACTAAATACTTCACTACAAACAGTGTGAAACACTTAAATTGAATACTAAATACAATTTTGTGTAGTTAATACCTTATTAAAGATTAAAGTTAAATACTTCCATAAGAAATTTTTAATGCAGTATCGTGTTATTTATTTAAAACTCAGAAATTATATTCCGAGAAAATTGGTTGCAATACTTATAAGTAGAAAATTCTTTTTACAATAAATGTTATACATAAACGTTTTGTTACAATCGAGATCTGTAGAAGGGTCCATCAAAATTAGAAATGCATAAAAACGCGCGAAATTTATTTCGCTACATAAAGAAAAAATGGCAAAAAATCTACAACATTGCAAATAATAAAAAAAACATTAATATCTCAATTTATATTACAAGAATAAGGCTGTACTATGATACAAATCGGTTACATAGATTAAATAACTATATTAAGTTAGTAAATTACAAGAAGTACAATTATTGTTATATATAAAAAAGGTTTACACATTTTTTTCTTTGATTTCTTGTTTTTTTATATTATATTTTGAATTGAACTTATTTATTTTAACAATATATAATAAAAACAGTATATAAATAAGTATATAATAAGAAATACTTATATATCATATATCTAATAGTAAGTATATATCCATATATAAGATATATATACTAATTAGTATATATATGTAATATAGTATATTACTATATATATATATAATACCGAGTATAACCACTTATAATAATAGTAATATTATATATATAATATAGAACACTAGTAGTATACCAATTAAGTCATATTATATTAGGTAACCTATATTACGTATTATATATACTGATATACTAAACATATCAGATACTATTATAGTATTATATAGATAATATAGAAAAATATACTTATAAGATATTTATATATATTAATATATATATATATACGGAGGTATCTTATACTATAAGTTTTTTTTTACACAATTTATATATCAATACATATCAATATATATTATATATACTATATACTAATATATATATAAATAAGTATATATATTAATAATAATATATACTATATTATATTATTAGTAGGTTATAATATATAATTAAGTTAGTAAAAGTATAATTCAGCTGCATTTATCATTCCAATGTAACATTCATCGTTTTGATCTAGTACCTAGCTACTACTACTACCTCTACTACCTACTACTCACTACTACTACTAAAATACATAATTCAATAAAATTATAATTAATAATAATAAAATAATAATAATATAATCAATACCAATGTACAGCCACTATAATGCTTGACTACTACTATGAATAATAATAATGAATGGAAAATAAATAATATATAATAATAAATAATAATGAATACAATAAGTAAATAATATTAATAATGAAATAATATTAGAAATAAGAATAATATCTAAAAATAAAAGAATAAATAATTAAAAATACAAAATAATGAATAATAATAATAAAAATAAATATATAATAATAATTAATCAATAATTTAATAATCAAATAAATACCATAATAATAATTGAATAATAATAATATAATAATGCAATAAATAATAATAATAATTAATTAATAATTAATAATACAGTCTAATATTAACAAAAGCAATTCAGCATTAATAAGACAAGCTAATGCTATAAAAGTTGTTAGTCCATTTATAAAAGTCTTGTTCAGGCAACTCGTTAACCGATCAGTATCTTTTTTATGTATTGAAAATTCGATAATTCAATAGTGATAAGAAAGCCCAAAGGACGAGAGAGAGAGAGAAGAGAGAGAGATAGAGAAAGAGAGCGAGGAGAGAGAGAGAGAGAGAGTAGACAGAGAGGAGAGTTTTCTCCCTACGTAATGATTCTAATGGCTTAAAATAGCCTATTTAATACTTTATTGACAACTTCTTTAATCTGATCATCGCTCACTACAACACCAACACCACACACACACACAACATTACGCAATACACGACACGTATATATATATACTATAATATATCTATATTAATGTATATTATTAATATATATATATATATATTATATATAACTTATGTATATACTATATATATATATATGAATAGTATATATATAATATATATATATAGATCACGTAACCCCATTTAGTGAAACTAATAATGATACTATTAGTGAAATATATATAGTATATATATACTGTATAATATATATATATATATAATATGATATACTATAGTATATATATAGTATATATACTATATATATATATAATATATATATATTATATATATATATAGTATCAAATATATATTAATTATATATATTTATTATATAATATAGTATAATATATATATTAGTATATTATAACTATATATATACTCATATATATATAATATATATATATATATATATATATATAATAAATAATATATACCTATATATAATATATATAACAACTCCCAGGAAGGCTTTCGCGCTGTCAAGTCGGCCAGCATCTTCTTCTCTGACCCGAAACGCTTAAAACCCTAATCACTCTAGAAAAAAACCATTGTCTCGGCCGCCAATGGTTTCCAGAAAGCGCAGTCCTCGAGTTCAAGACACTCTCAGTCAGGGGTTTTCGCTAGAGGATGCCACGGATATCTAAAAGAATTACGATAAATCGATAATATAAGCGATTATAATTTAAAAAAATATCATATCGCCTTCGATATTATCGCCAGAAAAAATATCGATATTCGATAATATCGAATGTTATTCTTGAGTCGTTTTTTAGTTTGTACGGTTAATATGCAGTTGTGTTCTGTTTTTCCAAGTAATAGATAAATTTGCTAGGCGCTTAATACTATATATATAATATATAATATATATAATATATACTATATATATAAGTATAGTAAGTAATAATACTATATATATTATATATATAATATATAATTAGTAATTGTAGATCATAATATATAGTATATATAATATATATATTACTATACTTATATATAGTTATATATATAGGACAAAGTTACTTAACGCCACACGGGAACGAGACAGGTCGGAATGCACAATACAATAATTTCACAGAATGGTTAGCCATCTATGATATCATAAATAGATGTTCTAGGACGAAAATACTCGAAAATTTTTTTTTTACAACCTATGTTCTAAGTGGGCGAGGTGAAGCTAGATAAGGTTAGTTTAGGTTAGAGATCAAAACAAAAAAAAATTTGACTTTCTGATTTTTATCAATCAGTTATCATAGGGCTAAACCGTGGAAAAATGCTTTTTTTTTTAATCGAGCTCCCGTTCGTGGAGGCGTTTAAATACACTTTTGCTCTATAATATCATATACGTATATATATATAATATATATTAAGTAATATATATAAATATATATATATAATATATATTATTAATATATATATAGGTATATAATTAGATATATAGTAACCTAATTATTATATGAGCTGTGCCTTTAAAAAGGAAATGTTAACAATGATAACATATCGAACGCAAACGATGTGTAAACTGAATTTTTTTTCGATTATTTGAAGGCAATTAGAGCGTCAGAGTTACCATAAACATTTTTTTTAAACTAAAGGACCTACCCAAGATATACAATCGCAAAGATGGAAGAAGTCAGGGTCTCTTCGGCCCAGACGGGGGACGACGGGTGACTCTTCCCTCCCTCTCGTCCCACGTCGGGCTCGAGCCCCTAAAAAAAATAAAAAAAAATAAAATGCAGCTATTTGTAGGTATTACATGTCATTTCACTGATGTGATGTACTTAGCCAACAGTAGAACACTGCAGGGTTTCACGCGATATCATTCTGCGATCTTCGATATCATGTCTTTTATATAACATCCTTTTAAAAGGAGTAATGCCTATACATATAGTAATATATATATAGTATATATATTATTATATATATATTACTAAGAGAATTATAGCGAAAATTATATATATATATCATATATATATATACTCCAGATTAGGCGACGCACACATATTAAAAAAACAACGATAGCTAACACTAAAATTGAATAATTTTGAATCAGGGCAAGATTTCAAGATATGGAAAGTACAAAATAAAAGTAACAACGTACACAAAATAAAAAAAATTACGCTATAATCAAAGTTTTTAGACATGTACGATGTATATTATAATATATATTAATAATATCATATATATCATATATATATATAATACATAAGATATATATATATATATATATATATAATATATATAATTATAGAAACTGACCATCCTTTTACACCTACCGACAGTGTGATAGGTACTTGATTAAAAATAACCCTAATAAATTTCTCTGTTGGCATTGAACCTGGGCCTAGAGATGAACGCAGTGTGTTGACCACACCGCACGATGACAAAAGAAGAGCGCGGAAATGTTCCGTAGTGAATAGATCACAACCAAACGAGAACCACGACGCGCTCTTCCCGTCCACAGTATGTGCGTGCTCTGTTTGACCCACGCCCGATAAAGTGTGGACCGGATAACGAGCGCGCCTCCGGTTCATGTTTGGTGGGGAAATAATTCACTACAGGAACAATCTCGCGCTCTCTTTTGTCCAATCGTGCGTTTGGTCCAAAAG
>JABUQX010084319.1:15000-52588 GCA_015478945.1 Trachelipus rathkii
AAAAGACAAATTAATATTTCATAGTCTGAGTCGGACATACCTGGCAACCAAATTCACCTTGGTCAATGGGAGTGCCATTCTTTCAAAGTGATACGTCTGTGGACGTCCTTCTCAATTATACCGACACCTGCCGATTTTCATGAAACTTATTTGAAAATGTTTAAAAAAAAAAAAAAAAAAAAAAAAAAAAAAAAAAAAAAAAAAAAAAAAAAAAAAAAAAATTACGAAGACTCCAAATTGCAGCAATATTTTATTTTATTTTTTTCCACCACTCACCGCTCGAGGGTACGGTGAGCGGAGCCCTAGTAGACAAATGTTCCGTCTGTCATGCACTGATTTACCACTTATAATTAATATATAAATGTTATATACTAACTAGTTAAAAACTACAAAAATAAATTAAAAATATAACATACCAGGTTCAATATATATATATATATATATATATATATATATATATATATATATATATATTATAATATATATATAATTTCGAGATATTATATATATAATTTATATATATATATATATATATATATATATATATATATATATATATATATATATATATATATACCACAGCTCACGGCAGAGCCCTAATCAAGGAGAGGGTGTATTTATTCAATTAACGTTCGAGCAGGACGAAGCCAAGCCCAGGGAGAGAATAGCTCACATTCTCCCACTCGACTAGTTGCGAACCTGGGCCATCGCTTTGTTGGCGAGTGGTCTACCACTGAGCTACCGGGCGCTCAAACTGCGTGTGTAATACTGTTACTAAAGTAATTTCTTCTAGTTCTTTTATTTGTAATGGGACTACAAATCAACATTCGGCAATTGCAGGAATCGGCAAATCGAAAATGTGCCTTATGTAATCTATACGAAAGGAATATTTTTGGGTGTTTCTTGTGAGTTGCCAGATGCTTTTTTTTCCTTCTTGAATATTTTATTTTCCCACTATTCACGGGTCGGGACCGTTGAGAAATCTGCGAGTATCGTATAATTAATTTAAAAGAAAAAATTGAATCTTTCAATTAATTACAAATGACAATCTTCAAATATGTATTGTGTATAAGTATAATAAACTAATCTCTCTCTCTCTCTCTCCTCTCTCTCTCTCTCTCTCTCTCTCTCTCTCTCTCTCTCTCTCTCTCTCTCTGCACCGATATCCGCAAGGAAATCGGTATTTTAATTGAAGTCGGAAGTTGGAATCGGATGTGTGTTTTGGCATCGTCCCATAACATGTTTTTGATCTTCAAAGTATTTATGTAAAAATATTTGTTTTTGACGCGGCTAATATAAAGGAAAAAGGAAATTTTTAAAAATTTATTTATAGTATAACCACAGGACAGACAGAATTAATTTAACTACAAAGCCCTAAGGGAATTATTCTATTTATAGTACAATAGATAGACTCTAAAAATATACAATAGTATAATACTCTCTTATTTTAGAATAGATCGGTAATTTTAGTGACGTAAAAAAACGATTATAATCAAAAATTATCCACATTTCTTACCTGTAATTTTAAAACTATAAGTCATTTCCACTGATAAACTAATTATACCTAATTTTCATAAATGTCTTACCCCGATAAAACTTAACTCCTTACCTGTTAAAAACTCTCAGTATATAATATATTTTATACTTCGATAATAATCTCTAAAGTTAACTTTAAGGTAAAATATTTGTGTCTTCTAAGAGTCTACATTTAAAAAATTAATTCCAGTTAATAGACTGAAAATAGTTTAAAGAAGCAAGGAGGATAATTATATTAATTATGTAGAGTAAATATTTTCTTTGTAACAGATGTCTTAATAACTAACTTATTGACAAAATAATGGTAAATACATATTAATTAAGTACTAAATACCACATTATTATTTTTCTTCGTATCATTTTGCATCTGAGTAATAGAGATAAACAACTTTAACAGGAAGCAGATCACCGTGACAAGATATAATCAAAGTTCGTGCGTCTTATACGGCTTCATTTAGTGAATAATTGTGGCATTTCGAATGATAACACATTATTTATTTTCAAATTTGCTTAGAATATAAATATTTGGTAATTCTTAAAAACTCAATTTTAAGATTTAGTATAAACTAAATAATCAATAATGTTGAAATTTATAGGAAAAAGCTCGTAGTCTACCACTTATCTAAATATGTAATGTGCTAATGGAACATAACACCGTCTTTTTAGTAAGTTTAATAATAATTTTTTATTATCACTAAAACAGGTTTTCAAAACTAACTTGAAATATTTTATGTAGTAAATATAATATAATAAATACTATAGTAATAATAATTTCAATATTGAAAATTAAATTCAAATACATAAAACGTATCAAATTATGAATTCTAAAAACTATATTAGGGCCTATAAATTTCTATATTTATCTGCTTTTTTGAATTCTGACATTATCAATTGAACACATTATTTTTTATTCTCAAATGCTTAACAAATACCGGTAAAACCTCAATTTTAAGATTTTAAAATAATTCAAATGTTTAAGAAATTATAGAGTATATTTCCTCTTTAGAATTGTAAATTAAAGTATATAATCTAGTGTAAATTTAAGAAATAGTCAGGTCATTTTGAAGTTTATTTTTTTTTATTTTAAATGGCTATATAATACTAAAAAATATATTTGTGTGTTATATATATAAAACAAATATTGAAAATTTCATTAAAACATTATAAATTAAGCATGAGATTTTAAACTACTATATTTATTTTTAAGTCTTTCGATAAATTAGTATTTGGAAATTTGTCATTTCACACTCAATAAAAAGTAAAAGTTTTTTCAGATGTTATATTTGAGGGAGATACAATAGTATGAATTATTAATACTTTCCGAGTTGTTTATGAGATAATTAACTACTTTCGTCAAAAGAAAAATGTCCATAAATGCATGAAAATACTTTAAGAAAAAGTTTAAATCGTACTATATGAGTTCTATTAATTTTAAATGTTGAAAAAATATTTAATTTGAAAAAATTGTAATTTGAATATTTACCGTTGTATCTAATTTATTTATATAAAAAAAATATTTTTCATGAACTAATGTAAAATTAATTTGTATTCATATTAAAACAACAATATTTTAAAATTTATCATTTAAAAAAAAATTGTACATATTTTTAATTGAAACGATGTCGTCTAATTTATAGATAAATTTTTACTGATTTTAAGGTTCACACATCACGCCTTTATACTCAAATGATAACACATTTATTTTTATTTCAATGCTAGAAAATTTCTCGTAAAAGTAACTCATTTTATAGAAAATTATCCACCAAATATATTTTCAATTAGTTGAATTAGGAAAATAGTGATATATACATTTGAGTTATATTTAATTGATAATGTTTTAATAATCTTAATCCAATAGTGCAGTTATTTATATAGAAGATATATATACCTATGTATATCATTTCCTTCTTTCTGATCACCGTAATTCATGAAAGAATAATTTGTTGATTAAAAAAATATTGAAATTTTCATTAAAAAACGTAAATTTAAGAACACCATAAAAACTGTTAATAAATTCGCTTTTTCTGCTTTTTTGAGAATTGAATTTCAATGAAACACTTATTTTTTCAAATGCTGAAAATATCCGTTAAATAACTCAATTTAAGAATTACCAAATAATGCTCGAAATTTGAAATTTTGGAAAAATCGGTACTTTTAAGAGTTCTATATTTTGTAATGTGAAAATTAGAAAATGTATCTTTTAATCGAAGTTAAAATTTTTTAGTAAAAACAGGTTTTCCACAACTAATGAAATATTGGTATATAAAAACAAAGTATGAAATTTTTAATTATAACTGTCAATGTAAACACCTAAAACAATTAAATAAATTCTCTTTTTTCTGCTTTTCGAAAAATTGCAATTTCAATGAAACACATTATTTTTCAATGCTTGAATAATACCGTTAAAAAATTCAATTTTAAGGTTTACCAAAAAATTTTAAATGTGAATTTAGGAAAAATCGTACTTTTAAACTTCTAAATTTGTATACTGTGAAAATTTAAGATAAAAGCGTAATTTTAGAAGTATAATTTTTATAAAACAGGTTTTTTCACAATAATGAAATATTTGTAATATAAAAACAAATATTGAATTTCATTAAAAACGTCCAATTTAAAGACACCTAAAACTTATTAATTAAATTCGCTTTCTGCTTTTTTGAAATTGCATTTCAATGAAACACATTATTTTTTCAAAATTGACGAAAATCCCGAAAAAACTCAATTTTTAAGAATTAACCGAAATAATTTCAAATGTTGAAATTTAGGAAAAAGTACTTTTAAGAGTTCCTTATTTTTGAATTGTGAAAAATTTAAGAAAAAGCGTAATTTTAGAAGTTAAATTTTTTATTAAAACAGGTTTTCACAACTAATGAAATATTTGGTAATATATAAAAACAAATAATGAAATTTCATTAAAAGTTCATTAAGAACCATCTAAAACTATTTATGAATTCTCTTTTCTGCTTTTTGAAATTGCATTTCAAAGTGAACACATTATTTTTCAAATGCCTGAAAAATCCGTTATGATAACTCAATTTATGAATTTAGCAAATAATATCACAATGTGAAATTTATGAAAAATCGATTATTTTAAGAATTTCAGAATTTGTAAATTTGAAAAATTCTAGACAATTTTAATTTTAGGAAGTAAAAATTCGACGAGGATTTCCATTTCCGCTTTTTTTTATGTTCCTATATAAAAAATAATATTGAAATTTCATTAAAAAACGTCAATTTAAGACACCTAAAACTATTAATAAATTCTCTTTTCTGCTTTTTGAAATTGCATTTCAATGAAACACATTATTTTTTCAAATGCTGAAATACCGTTAAAAACTCATTCAAAGATTTGACAGAATGTTTCAACTGATCAATTTTAGAAAAATCGTAACGTAGTCCTCTTGAGAATGGAGATTCTATAGATATGTGTGTCAAGAAATAGCAACGGTTTAATATAAGTAGTGACGTAAAAGTCCCAAATATTTACGACAGATATTACAAGATGATTTCTATGTATAAGGACTGCGTCTTACACTGAGAGGTGAAAATATTTGGTACACCCGCTTAAATAAATAGAATCATGTATTCGGCGAGTGGGATGCTTCGTTCGAATAGAGTATACTGCAGCTAATTCTAATCTGGTCTTTTCAATTGTGCGTGACAACACACTTCTATCTGTTCAGAAAAAGGTTGTAAGATTCATTAATATTCACTCCTAAATTCACCATTTAATTCTGTTAGGGACCATTTTTCATTGTTTCCAACAATGAACATGGTTTTTCTAATATATAATTGCTCGACGTGAAGAATCAGATGTAACTACTCTAAATAATTTTACCAATGTTCCTAGGGTTAATGAGATTTTTACCTCATAAATAATTTTATTCTAAATGTTCTTTAAATTGTTGGTAAAATTAATCATCGTAACTATTTATTTATATTGATAAATTTCAAATAATTTAAATGTTAATGTTAATTAAGTTAAATCTATGAAACGCTAGTAATTTTTTTATCCATTTTAAAATGTGTATTATTATTTATTAATGATTTTTTAATAAATTAAAAAAAATGTAATAACGATTTGTAATAATGTAAGCAAATTTATTAATTTCATTCGTGAGACTGTTCAATGTTGATTTTCTATTATATACTAGTATATAATAATCTTAATACACAATATTATTTGAATTATTCTATTAATAAATATAAACACTAACGTCAATTTAAGAGACACCTAAAACTTTATGTATATATATACATACCTATTAAAATTAAAATTCGTCTTTTTTTCTGGCTTATTTGAATAATAATTTAGTCAATTCATAATATGATATAACTATATATAAAATTCCGTAACTATATTTTTTCTTGCTTTTCTTTTGATAATTTGCAATTTTAAATTGAAATACAAATTTTTTAATTTTATATTCAATATATATTGCTGATAGAATAACCGTTTTAATAACTATCTATATATTCAATATTTTAATATGATTATTACCAAATATATATTATTATAGTATATAGTATAATAATTTATTTGAAGGAAAAATCGTACTTTTTAAAGTAGTTCTAATAAATTATTATTAATAGTATGAATAATTTTAAATTATAGAAAGTGCAAGATAATATTAAAGCTATATAAATATTTCTTTTATTATCATAAATCAGTGATTATTTATAACGAACTAATAAGAAATTTGTTATAAAATAACAAATATTGAATAATTTAATCATTATAAAATCCAACTTTTATAATATATCAACTATACCATCTAATATTTAATTGGCATTTTCTGCTTAATTTTTGAAAATTAATGCATTTCAATGTACATAGACGCGAGTATTGCTCGTTAAAATCAAATGCGTAGGGATAATCATCCCTACACGATATACTCATGAGTTTTTATTTGTAATTATACATTTAAACGCCCCTTATCGTTAATTTGAAGACTCGTCTAGTTAACAGTGACTCTTTAGCGAGTTCTTTGTGAATTAAGTTAAACAATCGAATCTTAATTTTTACTCACAGTTTCGTTTCAACGTATTCTTAATTTATATGGTGAAAATTTAATTTTTAACCGGATAATCAAGCGTATATTTTTTCAAGATAGTTAATATTTTCAACTTGTTATTTAAAGAGCAATTGGTATATCACATAAACGGAATGAATTAATTTCGATTGTTGGATAATATACATATAATCATATATATGTATATTTATGACTATATGCTGTAATAATAATATGTCTAATTATTATGTAACATACTCGACCTAATAGCTCAGTTATCGACACTGAGTTCACAAGTTGAGACAACTCACTTTAATTTTTCTGAAGTGGAATTGTGTCCATTCTTCTTGGAGAATATATGAACATTTCAAAGAGCAGTGCAACAGGTAGATTTTTTACCATTTGTTCACTGATGTTCTTACCTAAATGTCTCACTGAAATACCGAGTCGTCTAAAATCAAAGCTATCTTCATTTAAGATACCTTACACTATAATTCTCAAATGTTTGTGATACCACTTCTCAGGAGTAATAAGGCGGCTACTTGTATTGATCCAGAGCTTGTCTGATAATTCTCTCGCTAATGTGTAAACATTTTTAGGCGCGTCGAGAACAGCGTTAATTGTCTGACATGTTAAGAATTTTTTGAATGAGAGGACGGAGTGTTCGCTTAACTACTAAATGCGAAATAGTATATCCGAGAAATTGAACCAAAATATAGCTGACGTTGGAACGGATGATACAATAAAAAAAACGTCCAGATCTCCCGCCTATATGGACACCTGTATAACACTCGTGTACTGTAAGATGAGGAATCTTCACTTTGTTGGAATCGTGCTATTTCATTTGAAAACGAGTTTCTAATTTTTAACCATCCTATGTTGTGGAGGAGAAATTAAGTGCTTAAAACTACTAATTGTAGAATGATTACTGAAATCAACCTCGCTCTCAAAATGTTGGAATTAGTTTATGGAAATAGATCGGCACCTTTACTAAAGGTCACGAGGTTCGTAACTTTGGAATGGGTAAATTGTGTTAACGAAAAATAATTAACACAGGAAGTTAAATTTTCTTTTTAGTTAAGACAAGTCGTTTCGTATCAAGTAGAGTCTATCATATATTTGGTAGATTTTAAGCAAACAAAGATTTTTCCGAAGTATTGACACACTTAACGATCTAGTCTACAAAATATAACGTGGCGATCATTCATAATGTACAGCTAAAACTATTTAATCCATAGCTAGTCGCCACGGCGGATTCAGATGTCCCCCTCCGCCCGTACATTTTGTCTCATTGATTTGATAAACTGTAACGGCGGTACGCACTTGTCTAAGCCAGACAATCGACTAGTTATTCGGTGTTCAATATCGATACCGAAAACAGCCGGTTAAAGGACTCAGTTGTCTGTGTAGAGAAGTGGAAGGTATATTTCAATGGTTGGCTTTAGTGCGAACAAATCGTCACTTTAAGAGTTCTAAATTGCTATTTTGTGTTATATATTCTAAAGCCTCACAAAATAATATTCTAAGCACCACTTAATAATTTTTTATTTAAAAGGTTTTTCTCACAACTTAATTACGTAAATTCATATTTCTGGTATATAAATAACACATATGAAATTTCTCAATTATCAAAAACGGTACTCACATTTAAGAATCCTCACCTTAAACCATTATAAATTCTCTTTTCTAGACATTTTGATAATTTGCATTTATACAATTGATTTAAATTACACTCATTTTCTAAATTGCTAGAATAAATACCGTTAAAAACTCATTTTAAGATTTAAACAATAATTTCCTATTGTTGAAATTTAGGGAAAATCGTACTTTAGAGTTCTAAATATTGTAATGTGAAAAATTTAAGATAATAAGCGTAATTATATTTGATAAGTTAAATTTTTTTATTCAATACTTTATACCAACTTGCCAATCTGGACTGAACTAATATTTTGGTATCATTTATAATAATAAATATTTGATAATTTCATTAAAAAACGTTATTTTTTTTAAGCCTGTTATGAACTTTAATTAAATTCACATTTTCTGTCATTTGAAATATATCTAAGTCATTCAATAAAGAACAGGTCAGGAATTTTCAATGCTTATACATATACTAAAGTACATCAAAGTTAAAGCAAAAATCTCTTAAATAATAATTCAATGTGAACGTTTTTTTCCACATCGATTTTTATATCAAGTAGTTCTTTCAGGAGATCTAAGATCAATATTATAGATTGAAAAAGCATTTTTGTAAGTTAAAAGTTTATTATATTAATTTATAATATCCAGGTATCTTTCCCTCGTAATTATACCTTATTTCGTCGTAATTATTATATAAATCAATATTTTGAAATTTTTCATTAAAAAACGTTCAATTTTAAGACACCTAAAATCTATTAATAAATTCTGCTTTCTGCTTTTTTGAAAAATTTGTCATTTCAACTGATACACACATTATTTTTTTCTATACTTCTCTGGCTGCAAATCCCTGTGGTTATAATAAACTCATTTTTTTTAAATTATATATTTTATTCAATTATTAAGTAATTATCCAATTTATTTTTAAAATGTTGAATTTAGGAAAAATGTACTTTTATAGAGTTTTTAAAATTACTTGTTAAATTATGTGAAAATTAAGAAAAAGCGTAATTTAGATAGTTTAAAATTTTTTAATTAAAACTAGTAGTTTTTCTAATTGTTCTTAATAAATTTATATTCTAAAAACAAATATTTAGAAATTCATTAAATAATACGTCTCATTTAAGATTATCATAATGAAAATTGTTATTATCAATTTACTTTATTTAGGATTTAAAAATTCTTAAAATTAAGTTCAATTGAAACACAGGATCTTCTCAACTGCTGACTATTCTTTTTATTCCTTTATTCTCTACAAAATTTTCGAATCCATTGCTAATTAACATAATTATTTGCATACATCGTTGTAATTCTATTATAGGAAAAATCCAATGGCTTTCTGCAAGTAATCAAGAGCTACATTTTTATAATAACATACTGAAAAGATATCTAAGAGAAAAACCAAATGTAAATTTCTAATTTCTAGTCTGTAAATTGCACTACTGTTCTGTGTAACATTTGTATAACAGCGTTATTTTGAACCCATACTCAATCCCGTTGTATAAAATATTGATGTGTTTTTTTAGCCTGGGGGTGGGTACAATTACAATGAGGGCTCAGTGCTGACGTATTGAGAGAATTAATCAAAATACCTAAGCGGAATGAAAAGGGACACTAATTTAGGAATTCCCTTTGCGAGTTAAATAAAGGTGCATGTTAAGACGGACCTAGAGACGATTTAATTTGAGATAAGTCTCCGTCCTTTTCTCCTGTCTTAATTTGAGTGATATACTTAATGCAATTTCGAAATCAAGAATCATTTATCCTATGCTATGATATCTCAATATTGGTCTTAAATTATCTGTCAAAACATCTAAATTTTATCGATGTTTACAAATAACCGTGTTAACATGTTGAAGATTGAGCGAGTTTACTAAAGAAAAATCGTGTATCCTCGTTTAAAGGCTTTATGTCGATTGAATTGTAATCGGTCTATGATCCAACTCCTCGTAACAGTGGCAATTAGCGTAACTTTTTATGGTGAGAGTTAAGCGTATGCTTTGTTATTAAAAAAGGGCGAAAAGAACTAATTTGGAAAAGAGTCTGGTATAGAAACAGAAGGATTTTGAAATTTCATTAAAAAACGTCATTTTTAAGCAACTTAAACTTAAGACTTTGCAGTCGAAATTTAATTTCTGTCTTCTCTCTGCTGTTTTGAAATTGCCTTCTCATGAAACAGCATTATTTGGGTCTAATCCAAAATGCTAGAAAAATCTGCTAACTAAGGGTATAAAATCTTGTCAGTACTTTAAGACTTGAGTTCTCCAATAATATATTTCATATCATAAGGTCGTACTAATTATCGAAATATCCGCATACTTTTAAGGAGTTCATATAAGCTTCGTCTTTAGGATGTAATCTTGCATATGATAGAACAGCGTTATAATTTTACGATGCATTTCGCAGTTCTGTCTTGAGTCTACAAGCAGGTTCTTCCTTACTCGAGAGAGGGTCTGAACCATATTTGGGTGTGTCTATCGTACAAACACACTTCAGGAAAGTTCTTAGAGATAGACAGACTCACATGTTAAGATACTCGCCTAGAACATGACTGGATATTATCATATATGTTCCCTCTGAAGTTTTCGTGTCTCGTTTTGTGAGAGAGGAACATTCATGAAACGACATTATTGCCTGGTGGACTCTCTCTTGAGGCTCCATCAGTAGTTGTCTGCATTATAATCTCCGCTACGGTAGCAATTATCACAATTTTATTTTATATGTATAAGTCAACTTTTTTGGACCCTCCTACAAAAATTATGTCACTTTCCAAGATGGTGATGAAATCACTTTGTGAATAAGGAATAGCTCTCTTAGTGAGAGCAGTTCGAACAATTTTCTTTTGCTGTTATCAGGGACAAAACGATCTTAAGAAAGACTAAGGCGGTAATTAATTTCTATGAATTTACCAGCACCAGTTTTCTCTACTTTGAGTAAGGCGTTCTCCACGCTCAAGCTATTCGAAAGAGAGCTATATTGGAATTATAAAAACAAAATATTGAATTTCAATTCAATAAACTCAATTTAAAAAAAAAAATAATAATAAAATTTCCTATAAACTGGGATTTTGATAGACTGTATAACAATGCAGCACAATATTTTTCAAAATGGTGACAATACCGTTAAAGAGAGATTATCTTGGCCAAATTCCAAAGAAATAATAATTCATATGATGTTGATAATTAGTGGGAAAATATCTGGTACACGTATCTATATATAAGAGTTCTGAAGTATATGCTGAGATAAATTGATTCCGTGTAAATGATAGTAATATTCTGACATATGGTTCTCAATACGCTATATTTTGAAATAATTTGAGAGATCGATTTTCTTCACTCATCCTAAGCCCCCATAGTCAATATTATTTCACTTTAGAGTTATAAGTAGCAAATGTTAATCAATCCTAAATACACTCAATTGTCCATAAATACATTAATTTAATGATCTAACGCACGCACATACTTAAACTATTAATCCCAAGACTCACTTTATTGAACTATAATGCAGAGTAAGTCGAGGAGTAATCTTATGGACAGGCATTATTGGCTGTACACGAATCGCATAGAAAACACAAACACGGCATGTTGGCTTTGGTAAGTGTCCCAAGGCGGTTTCTGCACTGCTCTTCTGATATCTTGCGTATGTGTATCCCGCAAAAGTAGCCCACCTTTTCGCCACAGGCTCTGAAAACGTCTTTAAGGGAACATTGTGTTGGAGGGATGGATTAATAGACCGGTTGCTTTAAACTCTCAGTTTATAAAAATACTATAAATGCAGCTGGAGGTAGGACTCAACCTAAGAATAATTTGTCGTCCTAATACTGATAATTATGTTGTTATAGAAGGTTAGCGTCACCTGATCTATGTGAACTTCGAAAGCGATCTGTAAGGCAAAGCTCTGTATTGCAAAATATGAAAGAACGTTTAAGAACAATTTCTTTATTAATTTTCAATCGCAATTGCAATGCTATAAAATATTAGGTATTTATCTTTAATATCCTTGTATTTCGAACTTTCATTAAAAAATACATTCAAATAATTTACCAGAATAAAATTCTCATCTATTTGGAGATTCCCAATTACTACGTTATTCACTTTGAAATTTGCCTTTTCAATGAACTACATTTTATCTCGTTTCTCAAATCTTTAAAACATTTCACCCAATAAAAATGCTTGCAATTTTTAAAACTTCATCATAAATTCCTATTTCAAAAGAAAGAAGAAAATAATAAAGAACACCAAAAAAATTATATCAATATTAATAAATAAATAAATAAATAAATATATACCAAAGATTAAATATTCACCAAAATATTGCAAAGACAAATATGAAACATTTAAGATCTGATCCTAATTTCCCAGTCGGTTAATACTGATAAATTAGCAGGTAAATTAGCAAAAGATATCACTAATAAATATTACAACACTTCAAAATAAATAAATAAATTTATTTTAAATAAATAAATATAAAAAATTTTAAAATATCAACGATTAAACTCTACTTCAAAATATGAAAACAAAATGCATGAAAAATAACCAAACAGTTAGACAATGCACTTACTGTGAGACACTCAACAGGTGCGCAAAAATAATTTCCTCAAATAGTTGAAATTAACGGATAAAAATATCGTGTATACTTTTTATAGCAAGTTCTATATATTAAATTTTTGTATATTGTATAAAATTTAAAGTATATATATATTAAGAACGTTCAATATTTTTTTCTTTTTAAAACATAAATTCTTAACATTGAATATAATTATTTGTTAAAAATTCATATAATATATGTCTTATAGAGACAACTCATTGAAATTATATTAATATAATAACGTCAACTTTTATAGATACATACACTCTCATGAAATCTTTCAATGAAACATGTTGACAGCTTATTTTCCTTGTCTGTTTCAGTCTCTTGTGCTGTCCTGACAGCTCTTGCCCGTTTATTTTCTCTATTAGGATGCTGAAAATATCCTCGTTTATATAAACTATCTACCAATATCTGATTTGTTTCAATTATACTCCTAAAATATTTTATATTCTTTTCATATATGTTGGAAATTTAGGAAATATCCATGAAAATCTTAGACTGAGATTTTCTTTATTAATTTTTGTAATTGGAAATCTTGCAAAAAAATATGTTCTCGTATATTTTAGTAATTTTAAATCATCTTTTTATAAAAATAGGTCTTATTTTACTACAACATAATTAGAAATATTTGGTATCTATAGAATAAAATATTTGATATATTTCATTTAAATAACTTCTTCAATTTAAGAATCTATTATTATATAATAAGCTTAATTTACATATAATTTCTCTTTTTTTCTCTGCTTTTTTATATGCTGTATTTCAATGATAAACCTGACTTAATAATTTTCTTTCAACATTGTTGAATATAATTATACCTATTATGTTGCGCTAAATTTCATTTAACATTTACAAGACAATTTATTCCTAAAGTTAATTCAAGTATTGTATTGTAGATATTATGGCTAAAAATCGTTATTCCTTATTGTTTATGGAGTTCTATTAATGTTGTATCAATTATTCGTGATACTATTTAAATGATATAAAATCTCTGTCAATTTTCTTAGAATGTTAATTTTTTTTTATTATATACACATTTTTTTCACAACTAATGAAATATTTAGTGTATATTATACATCAACATACATCATACATGTCTATTACGTATATAAACCATCATATTTAAAGACTAACCTAAAACTTAATATTTAATAATTCTGTGCTCTTTTTGTCTACACTCTTTGTGCGAAATCAGCAGTTGTTGTCTAACTGAAACCTTTATTTTTTCAATGCTAGACCCCATTAATGGTACCGGCTGCCTTAACCAACAATCTGGTAAATGTCATCCCGTGATATGCGACATCCCATGTGATCCCACGTTTTCTTAACCTTACGTTTTTTGCCCATTAGCGTTGGCTTGCCTCCCGCCCGGATTTTCGGACTCTGCAGCCGGGCTGTCGGCTTTGATAATTGGGCGTTGAATAACTTTGAGTAATACTTCGTTGAACATTTCTCTAGTATAGATCTTTACTTAGAGTTCTAATATTGTCGCCTAGGTTTGATATTTAGAACGCACGCGTAACTATCTTGTGTAGAAGATTAACATGATGTAAGAACCACGGGTATGCAATATTACACTGTAAATAATTTTGTTATTACTTACGGTGTAGAACAAATAAGCCGGAATTTCATCTAAAGACAATCGTCAATTCTATCGCCACTTTAGTAGTAACTATTGAATAAATTGCTCTGGTGCTCTGTCCTCTGCATCATTCTGCGCCAGATCTCGCGCTCATTCAGCTGATACACTAGTTATTCTTTTTCAAAGACTTGCTGAATATCGTTCTGGGCCGTGTAATAAATAATCGCATATTTAATTATGAGAAATTCTACTCCTTTCTATAATTCTAGTAATTTTGCAAATGTTGTAGAGAGTCTCTAGTATTGTTGCAATAGAATTTACTGTACTTACGTTTTAGAGCCGTGTGACTTTGTAATGTGTACTATTAATTGTGAGCCAAAAAGCGTATTTCCGAGTAATAAGTTGAGAGAGACTTTTTTAATTATACAGCGAGGTTTATTTTAAAACAATGAACATTATTGTTCTACGGTCTAAACTTCAGAAAAAATATTGGGAGAGAGTTCATCAACAACACGACACGTTGCATAATTTTCAGATACACCTCAGAGACTACTATAATTTTAAGAGATCTGTACGTTTCTGTGAACATTCGCATTTTCAATGAATTAGTCTCGATGATATTTTTTAAAATCTACAGAAAATTTTTCACTTAAGGATGACAAATAATAAAAAAGAGATTTTCTAATTTAATTTCACAAACTACTTTCCATAGTTTTAAATTTCCTTGAGTATTTCTTCAGTTAGTCGACACAATGTTAATCTTTAACAGAGTCTAAGAAAAAAAAGTGATATTTATGATTATTGTATATATATAATTTTACTTTATATAAGTGTTCCTCGCTCACATACTTTCACATGCGAGATACACTTTCTGCTTAACAGTAGTGCCATAAAAACTACCAAATGACTTTGTACTGTATCTTTTTACTTAACACGAAAGCCGGTGCGATTTGAACACACTAAAACTGAGTGTCAATCGGCTCCTAACTGCTCGGGCTTGCGTTCTGCTATTTCTGGCTAATGTCGGCATTTTTCGCAACTGAAACATCATTCATTTAAGTTTGCTGTGTAGGTTGTATTGTGTGTGTGTGGCAAAGTGGATTGTACGTTAGATGTGGTGTAGTCGTGTTGTGGTGCTAGATGTTTTAGTGAGTAGTGTTTGTTACTCAAGATTAATTGTTGTCAATATGGTTCGACACTTTTACGCGAAAATAATTCGTGACTTTTTACAGAGTTCTAAATTTCTGTAAATGTGAACAAATCTACATAGCCGAAAAATAAGGTGAATTGCACGAAGTTGGAGAAGTGTGTTAGTTGTTCATTACAAGACACGGAGTCTTACAACATATATCCGCAAAACACATTTTCGGTAGAACACTGAAAAGATAAATATTTGTAAGACTTTTCAATTTAGATTAATTTTATTGGGAAAACTAGAAATCCCAAATCTTTACAATAAACAAAAACGTTCTTCCAATATTAGTTATATACTTCCTCTTTTTTTGAAATGTAGATATTGTGAAATGTGAGAAGCGAGCATTTAAACGTTTTCATATTCTGAACAAATGCCGGGCTTAACCAACCAACTCAATTTTTACGAACCAACGCAATATTACATGTCAAAATGTGACAAACTCATCTTGGAACACATGGGTACTTTGAAGATTGTTGAGAGTTAGTATTAAATGCGGGCTTCGTATATCGTCTACATGAAAGACCAGAATCTAGTAAAGTTCTTGGTTATTGGCGCCTTCTTTTGAGACGTTCTCAAGACAGCATGGATCTCTTTATATCTCAAACAGGTTTCTCTGCGAATCTAATGAGGAGACGTAGTTGTGGGAATGAGCTACATAGAACCTAGAGTATTTGAACTTTCATTACAAAAACGTCAATTCTTTCGAAGGCTTCTCGTCTTCAAAATACATTAATCAATTCTCCTTTTTCTGCATTTTGATAGACGTCGGGATAGCTCAATTGAAATGTCACTCACATTATTTTCAATGCTGAAAATCTCCTCTCGTTACACCACACTTTCAAGTTTTTAAGAATTACCCTCTCTTATATATAAATGCTCTATTGAGGAGTGTTGACGACTTTTTAGTAAAAGATTGCTTGGGGTAAGCTTTTATAGATCATATATAGTGACTATGTAGTCTGTGTGTAATAAAGTTTTCCATGCTGTCTAATTGATACGAAGTAGATTGTCTAACCGTGTCAAAATGTTTTTATTATATGAACAAATAGTTTTTGTTTTTAAGCATCTCCAAACATTTATTAATTGGTTAGAAACGGGTTCGGACGTATGTCGTATACAACTAAATAGCTCTTTTGGCTCTTTGCGCTGGTTTCTTGTATCATACTCTAATAAAAATACTGCCTCCTCTCGAATCTTTATAGACCCTAAAAAATTACCCGACGAACTTGAATCACTCTCTTCTTGCTCTACAGTTGTTCATCTTCCGCAGCTGAATTCTCACTTAGACTCTAACCATTGTCCTGCCATTATTTTTTAAAGATGTCGTACTTGAATAATACCGTTAAAAACTCTCAAAATTTTAAGAATTTACTTCAAAATCGAATGTTTCAACATGTGTGATGAAGTAGTTGAAAAGAAGAACAGCATGGTGATTTTTTGGCCTTAAAGAAGTTTGCTCGATAGAAGAAGAAAGGTGGTAAAGCGATGGTAAAATTGCGTACATTAGATAAAGAGTTAAAGAGGTTTCTATTGATGAATATATGAATTTTCTGTCTTTGCAATGACTATCTTAATCTATCATATGGCTTCATATTTGATAGTTATCTTATACCTAGCGTTTCTTTGTACTAGCGAGCAGATGTTGATATTTTCATTGAAAATCATCCAATGTAGAGGGAACCTGAAGATTACTGAATAATATTAGGTTGGTACAGACTTGCTCTTAATCGCATGCTGTTTTCTGTATATTGCCATTTCATATGAAACACATTATTTTTAGTAACAAATGGACGTGTTTGCAGTATGAGTCTTTCTCACCGTTAGATAGCGATCTTATCTCATTGGGTTAAAATCTAAACAGCATAATTTTTTCGACTTTCTATGGGTAGAATCATTAAAAAGGAATATGCGAAAAATGTTCTATTGAATGTTTTTCAGTGGTGTGAGCATCAAGACTGGTGCATAATCATCTTGTCACATACTGGAATGGTATATTAAAGAAATTCGATTACAAGCGACAATCTTCAGTGCTCGTTCAGACATGTGTTTTGCTAAATGTGGTAATTGTGGAGCTAAGCGTAGTATAAAAACATCGATTTTTTTGAACGATACTCGATGTTTATTACTTTCTATGAGACAAATTATTGTTTTCTTGCAAAATCTGCAAAAATAATTACCCTCCGCGGTTAACACTTAAATTCAGTGGTAAAGATTTTGTACCTAGCGAAATCACACGCCGTGTGTTATGTTCAATGTCTGAGAGATATGAGAAACGACGGTTCGGAGTAATTAAGATATTGTCAATGAGTTCTAATTTTGTAATGTGAAAGAGAGAGTCTATACAATCGGTAGAACTATGTTTCACTTCTATATTGTTTTACAAACAGTGTTTAAGAAACTCATAAGAATCAAGATGGAATGTTAACAAACACATAAATGAGGTATTACATCTTATTAATATAAAGGTAAAGTATTTGCGTCTGCACTTTTAGACATTTCTCCTAAAACGAGTCAATATATTCTCGCTTTCTCTGCTTTTCTGAGAGTTGCATTGTCCTATAATGATCTATCATTAAGCATGAGCTTCTATGGCAATTAATTCTATCATTTGTAATTAATTATTACAGAATGAATATACTTCAAGCTTTTGAGAGATTTATGCTTATATAGTTATCCACTCTTCATATAATATGTTGACTTTAATGTCAGTAAAAATCGTTTCACTTTTGTAAGTATGTTCATAAAATTTTGTGACATCTGTTAAGAACTCTCTAAGAAACATAAGCGTATTTAGTTATATTTAAATAGTTTTTGTACTCGTGACTTACCAGACATTTTATTGCTATTATCCACTAACTAATTGATAATATGTCTTTTTCTTGCGTATGTTATTTTGTTCTATAAGAGATCTAATCAGTTTGTGATAGTTCCATTAAGATTAAGTGTTATCGTTTCTATTATGTTCACGACATGCACCCAGAAGTATCTAATTAATGTAGAAGTTTCTCTTTTCTCTCCTTTTTCTATAGAATAGTGAAGTTTCATGAGAACATCATTATTTTTCAAATCTGAAAATACCCTCCCTATTGTTAAAACTCCAATTATTAGGTTAATAGCCTTGAATATGATTTATTTCATCATCCAAGATTGTTGAATCATTTAGGAAAACTATCGCTACTCTTAGGTGATTTCACTAAATTTATGTAATAGATGTTATATATTATATTGAACGATTAATTAGATTTTCGCATTAATAATTCCCATGAAATTTTTTTCTTATTAGTAACAGGCGTATATTAAACGAGCCATTAATTTCGAATGAAAATATTTAAGAATATTATAAACAACTAGAACAACTTTCGAATATTCTATAGTAATAAATTAACTCAGTTATTAAGAGCGCATCTTAAAACTAATATTAATTCCTCGTTTCTGGTCTTTTTTGATATCTTTGCATTTCCAAAGATTAATCTACCATTAGGTTTTTAATTTCAATATTTATCCATCAGGTCTATAAATGGAAACTAAGCGGAGTTGCGAATATAAATCGTTTAAAAGGAACTGCGATCGTACATGTTTAAAGATTTACCTTGGATAAATCAATTTCTAAATGCTCTGAGTATTTTTGGAAAACATATCTATTGTTTATGATGTCTGATCGACGATTGTTGTTAATGCTGCACATAATTTTTAGAGGAAACAATCGGCTGACTTTTAACGATATAGTTAAGACATTTTTTTATTATAGACAACATTTCCCTTTTCCACCATGGTGCTTTCTCTACATAACTTAAGAGTTGAACTATTTGGAACTTATTAATCTAAAGCATATGATTATATTGAATTTCCACTCTGACAAATACGTCTACTCTTTTTTAGACACTACTTTAGAAGACATATTAAGTATATTTCGGCTCTCTATTCTTCCTGGCTTTTCTGACATAGTGCGCAGTTCTCATGGACTAATCAGCATCTATTCTTTTCTAACATGAGTCTGAATACATACACGGTTATAGAACAACTCATATTTCCCCAGATCTTACTATAAGTAATTATCTAAATTGTTGGTAAATATACGGATCCTTGTGGCGTAAAAATCGTACTATTGATATTGTGGAGTCATCTAAACTTTGTGAATCTGAGACTTATTAGCGAAAAAGCTCCGTGCGTACCTCTTTGACGGGCTTTAACATCTGTTATCCTATACCAATTACGCTCTCTTCTCGACCAACGGTATACTCGAACACAACAAAAAAAAAAACTCCAAATTTGGTTATATGTACTAATCAAAACAATGATTGTTGAATCATTCCTCTCATTAAAACAAGGGGTCTAATCTCTAAACGATAGCATTTGTCAACACCAAAATTGATTCATTATGGAATATTTACTCTTTTTTGTCTTTTTTACTGGAAAACTTGCGCGAATTTCCATATTGTAATGTCATGTCACATCTTCAATTTTTTAAAAATATGCTGTGTGAATAAGTGAGGTTACTCTTGTTTATATGTCCGAGATTGTCTCGCCAATTTAACAAGATTTACTTGCTTAGGATTATACTTCTCAAAAATCAGGTAACATTTATTTTTAGGAAGAGATATCGTAACATGTTTAAGATGTGTCTGGATTGCTAATTGGTGCAAAATTCTAAGCAACAAGCGTCACATTGATTAAGAAAGGCTTGCCTTCGAACGAGATTGTCATCACTTAAATACAACGGTTATTTACACTATGAGTAGAGTGGATATGGATTCTGGTGATATAGCACCGCAAATTCAATAGTTCCAGAAATTGTTGCGATCTTAGAAAATTACGAATCGAATTGAAGACACTCTAAGCTAGACTAGAATGAGACAATTGCTGAGCTTTTGCCGCAGGGCTTCTTATGCAAATAGCGCATGCTTGTCAAGAAATTTTTCTTTTACATTAAGTAAAAAGAGTCGGTCACATATCTATTACATCTGAAATACTGTTTGTGTACTACTACCTGTCTTATTAACCAGCACGAATATTTTGATAGCATATTTCAGGTACAAAAATACTGTCTAATACCTAACGTTCCAGCTTGCCGCCTATGCTTTTTGGACGTCACTCTCACCCCTCGGAGACACAACTCGTAACTCTATAAACTAACATCTCATCCTTCTGCTTTTGCAAATGCTCTTCCAATGAAACAAACCTATTTCTGCGAAAATTCGACTATATGCTGGACATCTCACTGTTTTTAGAACAACCTTTCAATTTTAAGATTTACCAAATATTTTCAAATGCGTTGTATACGTATTCCCATTACAGGAAAAAATTGTTGTAGTACCTTTTTATTAGCACGTCTCTGATATAATTTTGTAATCGTGTAAAATTTAAGAAAAAGCGTATATTTTGTAGGAATGGTAGTCACCTGTGGTGATACTCCAATATTTTCTCCCTTGAGTGGGACACTCGCTATTCGTACGAAGCTTTTTAATATGAAAACGTGTAATAATGCATATAAAGGAATATACCAAAATTCACTATTGCACAAAAAGGTATACTGCGGATCCTTTCTTTTTGCCTTGGAACGTCTTACTTTTTTCGTGCTAGGCGCGATCTTTATTTTTTGGTTTATTCTCATCCAAATCTTATGGTGTACTAAAGATATAAATTTGCATTGTTGATAGAGCTACGATTGTTACGCTACAATTTCTCTCTCTTCTCGGACTCTGCTGTGCGTCCTTGCTGCTGTTTTGTTTACCAGGACCTTTAAGAGCAGGAGTTCTAGGAAAATTATAATGTCTTTTTTCGGTCGTCGTTTGTGAGATTATTTGCCGAGTTCTGACTGACAGCACAATATTACTGTGACGTGTTTCATAATGCGTGGATAAGTTGACCTATTGTGTGTAAATTCAACCTTCAATTTGGTAGGATTCTACCAAAAAATTTCAATCATGTTTGAAATTTAGTAAAGAAACTACCGTTTACTCTTTAATCGATGTGACAGTGTGCCAATTTGTGTAAATCGGGCAGAAAATTAAGGGATATCAGCTCTCCGAAGGCTACATGTTTAAGAGAGCTTTATATACTATTTTTCTATATACCTACAGGTTTCGACGCAACTCAATGAAATATGTGGGTGATTATTCCCTTTCGAAGAACAACATATATATCTTGCGACATTCCACTTAAACATAGTACTGTTATTTTTGACACCCCACTAGCAATACATTAATAAATCCGTTTCTTGATTTGTTTGAAATAGTGGCGTCTTCTCAATAGAACTCTACTTAATCCATAGATATCCGTGTCCTTGCAAAGCTGACCTTTATAACTCATAGTGTTATTTGCGGCGTGGGTACCGTACAGCGTAAGCTCTCGGACATTGTCTTCTCACCAGATTTAGCTATCACAATAATTTTCCAAGATGTTTGGAAATTTAGGTACATATCATCGTGACGTTTTAAGAAGTTTAATTTTTGGTTAATGCTGAAAATTTAAGAGAGCCAGAGTCGTTAATCGTTAAAGATATGTCAAAACTTTTTAAGTTTTTACAATGCATGGTTTTATCGGCAACATACGTAAATCGAAACTATTTTGTATATCTGATATTCATTTAGCGATAGAGAGGTGTGTATAATTCACAGTGTATATAAAAATTTCAAGACACGTAAAACTATTAATAAATTCTCTTGTGTTCCATCGTGTCTTTGTCATATGGATAATTGAGATTGTTCTCAATGTGGATCAACACGAGTTAGATTCCTCTGTTCTGAACTCTCGATCAGAAATATCATCCAAACTGGTAATTGGTCATTTAAAAACATTTCATAGCTCCCTTTTTATTAGGACATGCCCCACTACATCAGATTTCGCCCTATTTCCTACGCGCCTCTACCATGTCCCGTTACAGACGTATCGTAATTTTTATTGAGAACTACATCGTTTAACTCTTTGAACTTCCAGAGTTCTAACCAATTGGTGAATTTGTCAGAGAGTGTAAGATAAATTATAGCTAGTAATCTTGTTAGAAGGATGCCTATTCACAAATTGAATTTATTTCATTATATAATCAGGCTGCTTTCTTATGAACTGAACTCCTGTACTAGCTATTTGCCTCCTCATTTTGTGTATCTTATAACCGGAGATAGATGTTTGCAAATTTCAATTTATAGGTAATACGTAATTCTGCTAAAAGACGATTCTCTATCTCTATTATATTCATCATCGTTGTCACTGTCTTTTGCAGACTTGTTTTGTCGATACAATTGATAATCGTTTCAACCACACTTTATTTTTGTCTTTGCTAATGAATCGCTGAATATTCCCGCTACTACAATAACTCTCAAATCTTAAGAATATCAACAAAAGATTTCACAAAGATGTTTCGAAACTTTACCGTAACTGCGAAGCTAATGCACGATTCTCTATCAATTTTTATATATATGTTGGGACAATGACCAGCTTGGTAGAAAAGTCCTGTTGAATTTTAGAAATGTTCAATAAATGAGGTCTCTTTTTGTGTTTTGTATTAAACACTTAACGCGTTTTCACAACTATGAAATATTGGTTAAATAAAAACGTAATAAATCCTGAATATTTCATTAAAAACGCAATTTAAGACCCCTAAAACTATTAATAATTCGCTTTTATACTGCTCTTTGAACATCATTAACTTAGTTGTGACACACAATTATTTTTGCAGTATCTATGTAACAGCACTACGTTGTCTGGTTTCTGTTAATAAATCTCGAGATCGTTGTAAAGAGTTTGATCCGTAGAATTATATGGTTGAATGTAAGAATGTCTTGATATTCTATGTGGAAAACTATATCTCGCACTGTTTTAGAGGTCTTATTAATGGGTTATTGAAATGACTTTGAATCGCAAAAGCGTAGATCTTTTAGAAGTGTAAGCAGTCTCAATCTCTGTATTCAAAGAGAGGTTCGGCTCTTCTCAACTTCATTATACCAATCATATTTGGTATATCCTCACACAAACCTATAGTTGGAAATTTCGCAGTTAAAAGACCTTCACTTTTATACACCTTATATAACTATTAACTTACTCGCCTTCTCTGCTTTTTTGGATATTTGGCTACTTTCATGAAAATCATCATTATTTTATTCAAATCTGCAACATACACGCTTTTAATAAATTATATTTTTTAAGATTTACCAAATAATTTCAAATGTTGAATATTAAGAAGAAATCTGTACTTTCATATTTTCATATAATTTGTAATCGTGTAAAATTTAATATTGAAAAAAAAGCTTATTTTAAAACTTAACGTTTTGTTATTATTACAAACATGGTTCTTTCACGCTTTCTTTGAGAGAAAGAATTTGTATCTAAAAACAAATTATTTTTTGAATTTCAATTAAAAAACGTCAATTTAAGACACCTAAAACTATAAATAAATTCTCTTTCCTGCTTTTTTGAAATTGCATTCAATGAAACTCACTATTATTTTTTTTCTAACTGCTGAAATTCATCCTATATACCACGTTAAAACTTCAATTTTAGAATCATTTACTGCCTTCATGAAACCATTACTGTACCAGCCTTTTTTATAACTTCAACGACCAGACTATTTGTTTAGCTTCTGTTATCAAATTATGTAAGTTAAAATTTAAGAAAAAGCGTAATAGAAGTTAAAATTTTTATTAAACAGGTTTCACAACTAAGGAAATATTTGAATTAATAAACAAATATTGAAATCTTCATTAATACGTCAATTTAAGGCACCCAAACTATTAATATAAATTCTCTTTTCTCTTTTTGAAATTGCATTTCCAATGTTGAATTTTTTTTCTTCAAAATGCTGAAAAATCCCGTAAAAACTCAATTTTAAGATTACCAAATAATTTCAATGTTGTAATATTTAGCTTCTTAGAAAAATTCTTGTTTATCTTTTATAAGAGTTTCGTACTATATTTTAATGGGTGAAAATTTACGGCAATAGCGTAATTATTACAAAGTAAAATTTATTTTATTATATATACAGGTTATTTTCTTACCACTATCTTAAATTAGAAAGTATTTTGGTATATAGAATACAACAATATTGAATATTTTATATCAAAATCGTTTTCAAAGTTAAGACACCTAAATATCATTAATTATATTTCTACTTCTTATGAAATGCTAAAATTTCAGTGAAACACTTATTTTAAATGCTAGAATAATAACTTGTTAAATAAACTCTCTATTTTAAGATTTTAACCAAATAATTTCAAATGTTTGAAGATTTATAGTGTATAAACATCGTTTAAAAAAAATTATCAGAAATATTGTAATTGTGAAATATTAGAAATATTTTAATTTTTAGGAAGTTAAATTTTTATTAGAACGCGTCTTAATTAATCTTAATTAGAATTTTTTTGTGTTAATATATAAATAACAAATATTTTATAATTATTAATTAAAAATACATTTCAATTAAGCACCTTTAATATTGTCCAATATTTCTTTCTGCTTTTGAATTTGCAATTTCAATGAACTTAGATATTATACATATTTTTCAAATAGTCACTGAATAATCATCTATAGTCTAACATCCGATTATAAATCTATCCAATTTTAAGAATCACCAATAATAATTTCAAATGTTGAATTAAGGGAAGAGAGCGTGAACTGAATGTGAGAAGGTGTTAAGAGCAGAAAGATAAAAAGAGGGAATTAGAGAAAGAGGGAGAGAGAGAGAGGAGAGAGGAGAGAGGAGAGAGAGAGAGAGGATGAGAGAGAGAGAGAGGAGAGAGAAGAGAGAGAGATGGAATGAATATGGGGAATTGTAAATTATAGGGGAATTGTTTATTGAGTATTGTAAGAGAGATATGTATTTTGGTTGAGAGTGCGTCGAGTGACTAAGGATATGATTGGTGAGAAAGGTGATTTATATATATATATAATATTTGTTAATTGAAAGAATTATGAGAAATTGAGAGGAGAGCAGATAAATGTATTTAGGTTTTTATGGATTTGCAGCATGGCGTTGGGAAGGATTAATAGGGGAGCTGCTGTGGCAGACGTTAGTGATATATGGTGCTGTGGTTGGCTTTTGATGGATTCAAAAGTATGTATGACGATAGTGAAGCGGTATGTAGAATTAATGGAGTTGAAAAGGATGGTATAATATACTAGTGGATGGTAGAGGGATGTGTTATGTCTCCTTGGTTATGTATATGTATCTGGATGAAGTGATAAAGATTACAGAGGATGGTTGGGGGTTGATAGAATGATGGAGAATGTAAGAGAGTAGATAGGGTTTTATTGCAGGGCTGCGGAGTCGTAAATAAATTTTTCGACTCCGGCTCTTGACTCGACTTCGACTCGACTATTTGAATAAAATTTGACTCCCGATCGACCGATCCATCAAAAAGAATTTCGACTTCCGACTGCAGCAGTCATTCAAATTTTGTACTTCACAGCTTAGTGTTTACACAAGTTACGTAAAAATTTTTTTTGTTTCAATTTCTTTTTTTTTCTTACAGGTTGAAATAAAACAATATAAAACTTTTCTAATGATCTAACGCTCCAATGTACACTGGTTGAAGTTCCGTACAGAAGAAGATGCAGGCGCAAACTTATACAAATATTTTCAGGTTTCGGAACAAATGTATAACATTATACTCTACCTTTTTGATTTTTATTATAACAGACAATTAAAATTACAGTTGAGATACTGCTTCGTCTAGTTACTTACAGTTATAATATAATACTGTAATGTATTTGTGTATATATATTATATATATATTATATATATTTTAGATTTTTAAAATATGATATAGATATTAGATTTCTGGAATTTATCCATATATAATTTGGTTTATAAAATCTTCTTTTGCGATTGATTTGGTTCTAGGGATCAATTTAAGATGAAAAGGAGAAAACACAAGGAAGTGCCATCGTAATATTAGAAGGTTTTCACGCTTACTAGGCGCATCCATAAGCTATAGTAATTAATAAATTATATAGAAAAATTTTATTTATTTAATCTATAAATATATAAATATATAGAAGTAAATTATACAAAAATTTCAAAAATTACAAGAAATTACAAATTAAAAATTAAATATATTATTACTGTTTTATACTTAATATCTGGTGAACCATTAAAGATGATAAACAAGATTAATCCGAGCACTATTTATTACTAATTACATAAATTGGTTTGTTCCTTTGGAATTTACGAACTTAAATTCATATTTCGACCATATAATAATCGAACTATAACGCATTTATATGAAATTATTAAATTAAAATAAATTAAGTTTGATGAAGATAATAAGTTGAGTTAGGTCTAATTCATGAATGTAGAGGCTCCAAGATTATTCTTGTGGAGTAATAGTACGGGAGGCAAGAATCGAGAATTTGGTAGTGTGGGATATCTTTTTCCGTGGCTACTGGCTAGTATGGTAAAATTCGGTGAGGATGAGAAGATTGGTTACGGAAAGAAAACCTTGTGTTGTTGGCAATCGTGATGCCAAATGTTTGTAGCTGTTTGACCTACTGCGGGCATTCCAGCCGCAACTTATACAAAGTAGACTAATCGAGGAGTGCTCTTTAGGGGATTAATTTCTGGCTTGAAAAGTAGCTAATTTTGGAAATTATTAGTTAGGGATTCAAAATAAGGTGGCAAATGGGGAAGTGGTCTTCGTTAATAAGGTTGAGGGTCTAAAGGGTGTGGTGATCGATCTGTGTAAGGAGATCTTCAGGTAAATTTTTCTGTTTAGGGATACATCAATTGGGAAAGTAGGTGGTTAATGATTCTCCCCAAGGAATTATGATTTTTCAAACAGGTATGAGGAAGAGATTACTTGCGAAGTTTAATATTGTAGTTCTGAATGAAAAGCCAGGAAGGACTACTTTATAAGGCCCGGTTTTTTCTCTGTAAGCCGGAAATTTACTTTTCTGGAAGAAAGCTGAAGAGTGAAGTGCTAATTGGGTGGAGTGGGGGTTTTTGCGGTAAATCTGTGTAGAAATGGAACCATCAGTGCGTGAGACACCAAATCAAGAAACGGAAGGAATCCATCCACCTCACACTCCATAAGCAACATAAAAATATCAAATTTTTCATGGAGGGTGAGGTGGATGGATTCATTCTGAAACTTTCAGACACCAGTGCCCTAACATTATGATGTCCTCCTTTTCCCACAAACTCTAAGCTAAAGAGTACCCACACTTTGCACAAAGCTCTTTCTGCATATTCCGAATAAGCCAACCATGGAAATGTTTGCAACCACTTCATTTGAAACTTAGATTTCTTTTTTCTGTTTTAGGAAAATTGTAAATGGGAGATGGGCTCCATGCTGATTTTAATACCTTTTCCTAATCGTATCGTCAATATTTCTATTTCCATATACGCCAATGTCTACATCACAAAAGCTATCTATATCACCCTTGTCATTTGAGTTTTTATAATTTGCATGAAAGGAATATTTTCCGAACTAACAGACTTTGAAGATTTAGAAGTATTTGGGGTTTGGTCACAATCACTAATTTTATTACAGGATTCATTTTCTGAACCTGTACACATTTTTTTTAAGAAAAATAATCAAGAATGTTTTTATTATGTTTCATGATTAGCCTAACTTATAAGACAATTTTGAAAACACAACACACTTACTCGGAAAATAGCTAGTAACTGAAATTCAAATTTCTGGAAAAAAAATTTCCAGGAAGGACTAACATATGGCTACAATCTTTCACAGTTTTACATTTTAGAGAAAAACTTTTCTCTATCTTTGTTTATCTTTTCATCTCTCTGCCTATATGTATATTTCCTATTTGTCTAAGATCTTGTCAATCTGTCAATTTTTTATCTATCTTCCAATCTATCTTTTTATTTATCTTCCTTATTTTCTCCGTATTTGTATGTCTATATGCATATCTAATTATAACTTTTTGTCTCCGTTTTACTATATCAGTCTATTTGAATATCTGCCTTTTTGTTTCAGTCATTGTATATTAGTTTTATAATGTTACATAAAATTAATACTTCTAGATACGTATAAATATGATTCAAATTTTATTACGAATACCTGATTATACTCTATTAATAATTAGATATCTTAAGAAAAAGATATTGTGAATATAATAAATTAGCCTATTCAAAATTTATATTATATATATTTATATAATTAAATGAAATTGAATAAATGCATAAATATTATAAGATAAAAATCAAGAATAAATAAAAAGAAACATAGAAATTAGAGAAAGATAACATAAATTAATAATATCATATTAAAATAGTAGTAATACATTTGAGAAAATAAATATATATAAAATATTATAAATGATATAGATTACAGAAAAATATAATACGCATACATATCGGGCATATCATAATAAAATAAAACACTCTTAAAAGATACAGAGATGAATAACCCGATAATAATAAAAAATAAAATTAAATGACTCAGAATATTACTCCACTATGGGAAAAGTTTAGATGTAAGACAAAGAACATACCAGCTAATAATAATTGCAATTTATTATATTAACTATGTTGATATTCGTGTTATCTATTGGCTAACTCGTGTGTTAATAAAAGAGAATAAAGTTATGAAATAATAGAAAATGAGATTTCTAACATAGCTTTTCACGTAATAGCGATTTCTAACAATCTAAAATGACACCATAACACACCTGCATGGATGTTAAGGCACGAGTCTTTACATCTACTATATCATTAATTCTTTTATTATTGTAGATGTCTTGTACGCTGTGAATACTCACTGATAGAGTGGAAAGAGTTCGACGATAAACTAAAATTTAGGAGGTGACAACCTAATAGTACGGACAAGCGGTATAGAGTCCAAACTCCTCAAGAGCGAGAGGATGAGAATCCCTCACGGCAAAACTAACACATATTAACACATATATATTATTACTCATATATTAGTATATTTATATGAGAGACTTTGCGGCAGTATTCAAGTTTAATTGAAATATAATATTTCAATATATATATATCTATATCAATTAAAATTTTTTGTTATATATATATATATATACTTATATATAGTGATATATTAGATATATATATAATATATATTAATATAATAATATTATATATATATATATAAGATATATATACTATTATTAATCTAATATATTATATAATAAACCTATTGGTAAGAATTAAAATAAGATCGTTAGAGACAAAGTATATTACTGAATACGGCTATAATATTATAATTGATTGTAAGAGATCTATATAAATTATTATTATATCACATTTTAAGAATAATGCATTTCAAGTATACTACTGCAATTACGATTTATAAGATCAGATTCATTTGTGACGATGAACATAACATTAATGAAGTAATTATTTCTATACTTTAACTTTAAGTGACCATAAATAGACAGAGACAATATGACTCATGCAGTCACTAAAGGATACTAAGCGGATATAAAAACACTCAACTATTACACATAACAAGAACTTAAAAGCAAAAACACAAATTTACTAAACAGAATTTAGGTTATTAGCTTAATTATATATTAATCAGTCTTGTTTTTAAATTCAAATAACATTTTTTATTGCAGTTTATCATTTTATATTACTCATATTATATTTTATTAATTTAATTATTATTTATAATCTATAACTTATTAACTTGAAATGAATCATCAACTATATTTATTATTATTTCTTAAAATATTTATTAAAAATTAATTATAAATTATTATTAAATTATTAATATTTATTATTTTATTATTATCTATTATATTTATTGAGTAATATTTTAATTAGTTATAATTAATTATTTATAATCTATGATAAATATCAACTAATAATCACGCACAACACATAGAGCAGCTATTAAAACAGTAGAGTGATGAATAAATAGTAAACTCTAAAAAATAGTGATACAATAAATAAAAATTTTATTAATCTAACACTAAAGAATAATGAATAATAAAAGTAATGAAACTTGGTATAATTTATTAATAATTTTACATACATTTAAAAAATGAAAGTGAATATTAATATGACTAAATATATTATTAAACAAAATAATAAACTTAATAATAATTAAATTTCAATACTTTTTATATACAATTTATACTTATGGTGATATAATAATATGTATAAGTTAATAAATCAGTAAGCAAATCTAAATAGTAATACAGTAAAATAATATATTTAATAGTAACAGATGGGTTTCGGAACTACGACACACAGAACCCACCCAACACCGCAAAAACCCACTCCGAAAAAATACGAAAAACCCAAAAAACCCGTGACCTTTTTGGCCTTGATTTCCCGACCTTTTTGTGACTTGACTTGCCTTGACTTGACCCACATGACCTTTTTTTGCAAATTTTACTGACCTTTACTTTTGAGGGCTCTTTCTCTATCTGAGGCTGTTGAACTTAATATATGTGGCTAATAATACATTAGGCTTATTTCATATCATGAGTTAAATATATATTGCCACGGTATATATTATATTTGGAGCAACTATATCATAATTAATTTTTGGCAATACTCAAATTATTTTTGGACTAACCTCATTATAATATATATATATTATTTAGCAACGTTTTGGTTCACCTTGAACCATCATTAAACCTTAAATAGGTTAAACAAAATAGTTAATATGTTAACGTATTAACATATATATACTATATATACGGATAATATACAGATATAACTCTATTATTATATCTTGACACGTCACTATTATTATTTTTATTCGAATAACTAATGGGTCATCATAGCAAATGGCCATTTAACTAGAGTAAAATTATTTATATAGAGGAGTCACTACTTTAAGAGGCTTATAGCACTTATATTTTATGATGTCTTATTACTATATATCTTGTTTTAGAAAAATACATGATTAATTTCCGTCCTTAGAACTTTAGCCAAATATATACTAATATAGGGTATACAATATTAATTGGAACTCACCACGTATTATTATTTGCCCCCTTTCATAGTTAGGCGTATATATATCATATATAATACTGTCTATAATCAATATTATTTCTAGGTATATATCCTAACTTGAACGTATGATAATGTAGATTATATTACTAACTTGCAATACTATACCTACATATATACTACAAATCATATATATATTATATTGTAATATATATATATATATATTATATATATATACTATACCCAATATATATATAACACAAAACCTATAACTACACACACATACACACTAAATACACATCAAACACGCAAATATTAAGTAAACCAACTATTGACACAATCTATTATATACAACATTTCACTATGAAATTAATCAATTAATAATAACCTTACATTTGCGTACTATATATAAGTACCTTACATTTACCTATTATTACTTAGCACGTACAAAATGTAATCAAGCCTAGACGATATGCACGTATAAACTTATCAGGTAATTCACCATTAGATAAAATTATATTATTAGATCTTCTTTAACTAGTAAATATCTTTTGCAACAATACACCATATGCTCTTCACTCATGCTCCTGTTTAATTTATCGCCACTGGACTTGCTACAGATACATGGGTCTATATTGAGACCCTATCCACATGACTAATAAACTTGTAATGATTTGATGGTATCCCATTACAACTACGAGATTAAAGAGTAATCTGTGTAAATGTATAGTATATATATATTATATAAGTAGTATTTAACAAAGCGATGATCAATTCAGTGTTGGGAAATCCAAGAGATGAATCTATCGCGAAGGTTCGTAGTAGAGAAATTTTGCAAGTGGCCAATAGAGTTGAGAGCTAAGTAGATGTTTACTTAACTGAAATTACAAAAAAGAAAGAAAAATTATGCAGTATGAGAATTATAACTGAAATTAAAAAAAGAAAGAAATTATGATGAAAATTTATTTAAAAAAGACTCAATACTATCTATAAAAATGAATACTGGTCAAATAAAGATCTATTAATATAAAAACAATTACAAATGAAACTTTTTTAATTATTTATAATGGTGAGTAGTGATGGGTACGCTTGTTCAAATTATATGGAATGTGTGTAGGTACCCTTTAGAATCAATTGCCCTAAATCATTAATGATGATTTAGTTCATTTTTCACATATCGTGGTTTAAAAGCTATAATATGATATATATATATATAAATAATATATAATATATATTCTATAAGTATATATATATATATTATATATTATATTATTAATTAATATAATATATAATATATATATAATCTATATAATATATATATATATAATTAATAATATAGTTATATAATATTAAATATATATATATATAATATATTATATTGCACATATATACTACAATACTATCTAATTATACCTTAATATGTATAATATATATAACTCACATCTTCAACATATTAAACTATTATCAAAACTACTGATGATAATCAATCAAATTTTCTTTTGCTTCCATAATTACTATCAAGCACCTAATAATAATACTTAAAATACTCTAAATATATATATATATACTACAGATCCAACTAATTTAACACAGACTAAGCGAAAGAACTTCACTATAATTTTAAAGGTTAGAGAAGCAAATCGTCAAGTCAAGCTATATTAATTATGATGAATAATGTGTTAATCAAATCAAATCAAGAATATATATTAATGCTTATTCTACTTATGATGATAGTCCTCTGTAGAAGAAGTTACTCAGATTTGTTAAAGGTCTATAATATATAATAGGAAAGGAGATTTACTAATTTATTATGAGATGTAATATCTATATGATGGTTCTATTATCTCTACATATATACTTAATACTTAAAAACTAGAGTTAATATTAATGTCTTAAATAAAGACCAAATACATGGACCGAATTAAGCGCCCCTTACGCGCGAAGCTGATAACTAAACAACTAAAATATGGTTCAATACCTGAGCAGTGAGGACTATACGAGTAACGAGTCCCCAGTAGATATCACGCGCGTAGCGCCCGCAGGCGCATATTTAAACTAAATATAATAAATACTGTACTCTATAGCCGGTTGACTATACCGAGCGCCTGCATATACCGACGAATGTAAAATATATAATAATTATCATATAATGCCATTATCATATATTATATATATCATCTTATACATTTAAAATATATTCTTTTTAATATATGCTGAATGAAGGAACATCCCATCGCACACTTGTGATGTCACATTATTCACTACTTAAGTAAGAGCGATTGTATATAAACAATCTATACTGACTATAAAAGATCACTGTAACTAAAATATGGAACGATTGCTGGTAGTGAATATAATTTGATAGAGCTTCAAATACATTTTTATATGTAACATCTCAATTATAAAACTTTGAGAGTATAATGTACGACGAAAAACCAAGAGTTGTTTATGAATGTATAACAGATAAATTATATGTTTACTACATTGGTGAACTGAATGTCCTTAACTCAAATAAGCTTTGTAAAAGTATATCATCTAAAGAATAACTTAAACAAGCACTAGATAGGAAGTGTTCAATGATTTGTGTAAATATGATGTCGTGTGAGGACTATATATTATTGGGAGGGAAATTTGATAACGCTTTTATTAGATTTTTATATTACATGTGGTTAACGTCGTTTTAGCAGACAATTGTTTTACTCTTCAGCACTTAAGTCATTGGTTTAATAAGCTCACCAATGCCTGAATATCATTAGAGTACGTTCACATAGCCGTCTAATCCAGTCATGGATTAGGATTGCGCTTTCCCCAGTAATCATCTCGCATATTAGTAAACTGCTTTCTTATTACCGTGCTTTAACTGTTTACCCATTGTCTGAGTCTTATTACCCTCGTGCATTAACTTCTAGGCTTATTGTTGCTACACCAATACAATACGACTAAACAATACTGAGCATAAAAATCAAGGTAACTATTTAACGAAGGTGTTAATAATAAGATAGATGGATATAATAGATATGGTATGTTATTAGGAGTAAGGAGTGGTGCAATGCTCATTATAAACTTGGTTCGGTGATTGTAACCTTTCTATATCTGAGGTGCAGTTAAGCTCGTATTGATTTGTGTATGACAACTGATTTACGGACACGAATATGGTTTGTGGTCTTATCTTGTAGCACTTAGATTATTATTTTTAGAGTTTTAAAAATCTTTTTTGGCTTCAAAAAACTTAGAAATCGAAGTAAAATATATTTAATAGTATTATATATTATTATTTTATGTATGTATTAATATGAATATTATAAAGTATACTTAGTGTTATTCTTCGAGAGATATTCTATGCTTATAAGCTATTACTTTAGAAAAGAGTAATCAATAATTGTATCTTATATTACAGTTGAACAACTGAGCATTTCGTACTATGACACTTTAACTCACAACACATCTCACTATGCTAATGTTATTTTTACAGTACCCCTTACATTCATCAATTAATAACAAAAGAACTGACGAGTCAACAAACACAAATCAAGTAACAAACACAACGAACACGAGCTCACTGAAATACAAGAAATAGAAATTCCAACTATGACGAATTAATACACTCAATCTTGCCATTGAATAACAGATATTCAAGTACGATAACCAGATTATCCGAGAATACATTTTTAGTCTAGCTTACATTTCATTACATCACAACACACACACAACCAGAGTCATAAACAAAAGATTCAATCATCGCGTTCTAAGAAGGAAAACAACACTAGGCACGAACTAACAACCAGCACACGAACCAACCGATTTCTTAACAAACAGTCATAACAAAGAGGAACCCAGATTTACTATCAACGCGAGTTACTCTATACTCCACACAGAATTTTAACTGTTATCCACCTACCCACTATCCTGAACTTTACTATACATAAGCACTTACAATTCATACCACACAGACAGAATTTACCCTTACATCAACAACAAAGATTTTACTTAACTTCAATAATTTTTTCATATATATCAAACAGATATAGAAGTTACGATAATATATTACATTTTATGTTTTAATTAACCACACAACATTTATAGCGTTCGCCCATCCTCAAGATAATACCACTCCATTATTTCACAGTTCTTTTAAACCTTCTATAATAATAATCTCTCTTTGATGTTAAAAGCCTACTGCAAAATCTATTTCCTGTTAAAATTTAATCGCTTTTCATTGAGAGTTTTTATAAATATATCACTATAAATATTCAAATGAGTATTGTAAAAAGTTTTTTAAACATCTTTATGAAATTCATTATTAAAAACATATTATTTTACACGTATTAATTAAGACATGAATTTAGTTCAAATCAGTAAGGTCTGCCCTCCTCCTCCCCCCCTTCCCTTCGTCCTTTAATATCTATGACTAGAACTTCATTTACAGAACATCCGATTTAAAAAAAAAAAAAAAAAAAAAAAAAAAAAAAAAAAAAAAAAAAAAAAAAAAAAAAGAAAAAAAAAATTTCAAGTGTACATCGAACTTTGAAACAATTCGGAAAATAATAAGTCCACTCCGAACTCTTCTAATCTGATTTAAAAGCATTAAGAACGTTGGATCCAAATTTCTGCTGCTGTGAAAATAATTTGTTGGAAGAAAAAACAACTAACTTCACTTGAGAGATAAAAAATTTAATTCTTCTTTTGGAGAAGTGCGCAACAGGCTGCTGCCTAAAGCCGACTACAAAGAAAAGGGTTGGCTCGATGACGCTAAACCTCCTTCTCTTCACCACGAAAAGCCACTGACACGTTTAATCAGAGATATCTAATTGAATTATCTGTATTATAACATTAAAATACTTATATGACCATGTATATAATAAGTATAAAAATAACTAAAATTATAGTTTTATTTATCCTGCTAACATACTAATGTATTTATTTAATTATATAAAAAAATTTATTTCATAAAGTTATTCTTTTATTTATATACAAATTAAAAAATTATATTCAATCTTATAACATTTATATTATTGTGTTCTAAGTAATCAGTAATGTTATAATAACTAAAATATTTTATCAAAGTTTTATTTATTAAATAACGAGAAGAAACTTAAGCAAATTCGCTGCATATTCTCGCTCTCGCTTCCTTGCCGGGCGACGCGCGGGCGGGTAATCACTTGCGTCCTCGCGGCGGCACTCGGGGCCGGGACGGTAAGCGCGGCGGGCGGGCGATGCGGCGGGTCGCACCATGCGCGGTGCGGGTTTCTTCAGCCCTTCGCGCGTCTGACGGCGCATTCGCTCAGGCGTCTGATCGCTATCAGGTCTATGCAACTCACGGGGAAGATCACATTAATTCTACTCTCTACCTCTGTTCTTAATGTAGGGTTAGACGATGAGCCATCAAACATGATTCTACTCAGATGAAATCATAATAATAGTCGCCTCATCTTAACAGATTGACGTCATCAAAGTGACCTTCTCAAGTTGAGGCACTCAAGTCGATCGGCCATTAATGAGCTGAGGTTCACTCAATCTTGAGGCATCAAATATCAAAAGTGTGTGAGTCGTAAACGTTTAAGGTTATCGGTGTGTGGTGGTGGTGTAAAGTGTATATGGGTTTAATGTAAGTGTTATGAGAGTGGTAATTCGCTTATAATGTATAAAAGATAGTGTATAGTGTCATAGTGATGGTGTAAAAAATAAGATAATAAGTGTATGTGTGTAGGTGTGTGGTGCAAGTATATATATATTTACTACTCTTCTATAAATAATATAATATATATATAGTATAATACATATTATATATATATATTATCTATATATATATTATATATATGTATTATCCATCTAAAAAGATGCAACATAGATTTAGAATATTCAAAACTCAAAGTCTGATAGAAAAGATAATCATAGTATGAACATCGTTTCTGTGTCATATCACATGCGAATCTCATATTTATAATAGGGGTACCAAAATTAGTGTATCGGGTCAGGGGGAGGCTAGAAAAGGTTAAAAAGTGGACTCAGTTGGCACTATGTTGGTACTGACTTGTCACTAATGGACACTCTACTTGCACTCATTGGCAATATCACTCGGTGCTATAACTCATTTTGTTCTTCAGAAATCTCATAGAAATAATGAAAATAGTATTCTACGGTGATTGGAACATCAAAGC
>JABUQX010084320.1:7500-10000 GCA_015478945.1 Trachelipus rathkii
AAAATTCATAACACTTTTGCTACAGAAATACCTTTATCAACTCTAAACGGTCACCTAGCAGAGTATGACGAAATTACCCATGGAAAATTCTGTTTAGGCATGTACGGAGACGAGAATGAACTATACCCGGGCATTACATTTTGTGCTTCTTCACAGATAAGAGCTAATGATATTCAACCTCCGAAAGTTCAGTATTGCTGCAAAGAAAATGAAGCCATTGATATTGAAATAATCGACTGTGTGCCACATGAAGAATCTTTTATTTTCCCGTCTAATATCAAATGGCCCTCTATTAAAGGAATCATAACTGTCTTCTCAATAATAAACTGCAAATATCGGTCCATTCTTTCACTTAAAAATGATACGATGCACTATTTTAATCCTAACGGCTCACTGTACACCGAATCTGGAGATATATACCAGTTTAACGATTATTGTCTTGGTATAGTCGTCGATAATGACACAATACACCACTCGGGCTTGGTATGCCTAACTGAGGAGGAAGAAGATCAATGTCAATGGCGTTGGAAAGTATACAGAATATGTCTTGGAATTTCCTCTTTCTTCTTGGTCCTAACTCTCATTGTCTATATGGGAATTGCCGATCTGAAAGAGAATTAGTGGCGTCTGTCTTATCTCAGAATTGACTGCTCTCTTGGCTTCGCACATAACGCTAATAGTAATTCAAATGAGACAAGGAGATTTCTCGGCTCCTGGGTGTCTTGCTGCAGGTTTGACTTATTTTTTCATTTAATAATAATAATAATAATAATAATAATAATAATAATAATAATAATAATAATAATAATAATAATAATAATAATAATAATAATAATAATAATAATAATAATAATAATAATAATAATAATAATAATAAATAAATAAAAACAAGCATATATCAATTTAGTCAAAAATGGTGTTTTTTGCATTGCAATAATAATAATAATAATAATAATAATAATAATAATAATAATAATAATAATAATAATAATAATAATAATAATAATAATAATAATAATAATAATAATAATAATAATAATAAATTAAACTTGAAATTAATTTTAATTTTATTTTAATATATTTTGAGAAATTAGAGATTTAAATTTTCAACTGTAGTTTTTATTCAAATTATTTTAATTTAAAATTTAAATTTTACAGTTTTAAGAAAAAATATCGAAAATAAACTAAAAAAATAAATAAATTTAATTATTATTTAACGGTTTAAGATTCTCTTGAAGAAAAAAAGATAGATAGATAGATAGATAGATAGATAGATAGATAGATAGATAGATATCTGATTGATAGATATCTGATTGATAGATAAGATAGATGGATATTTAGAAATCTGACTGATTGGTGAGATAGATAGGTAGATAAATATCTGATTGATAAGATATATAGATATCTGATTGATTGGTAAGATAAATAGATAGATAGATAGATAGATAGATAGATAGATAGTCTTTAATTCTTTATTTCGTACACTAAGTACATTAAAAATATATATTACATTAAAATAAATTATATTACATAATATAAAACTATATTATATAATTAAACATAGATCATGTACCCCCCCCCCATGTTATCTTAAGGGATCCTCCCTATTTCACACAAATTTTAATCTCGCTTTGAGAGCATCCAAATCATTATCAAATAAATTAATGACTCCATATTTAGTTACAAATGTTTTTTCAATATCCATACCCCTTTTCAATATTACATTTTTATATACAAAGTTACATGGCTTACTAAATAATCTAAATACAGTGTATAATTTCAAATAGTTTAAATAATGATCGAACATGAACCATTCCAATGAATTACAAATTAAATGATTACTACTCCTATTCGAAATTCCACAAACTTTTTTGTGGAAACTAACCTCAAACTTTTTTGTGGAAACTAACCTCAAACTGTCTGCAAACCTGACTAATATTATACTTATTCGTCCATAATTAGCTCCATACAGAATGATTTCAATAAGAAGAGAACAATATCCGATCTTAATGAACCAAATCTTAAAATAACAAATTTTGCTAGAAATTTATCCCTAGCTCGTCTAACTTCAGATTTTTCTTCTAGATTTTTATTTAAAATACAACCAAGATATTTAGTTTCCATAGAACATTTTAGAAAACCCTGAGAAATCCTTATTTTAACTAATTCATCCTTATTTTTAGTTGATCTATTACAAAACGCAATTGCTGTACTTTTATCTACATTTAATTTCAAGCATAATCTCTTAATTACATTTTCTGTTATATCTAAGAGCTTTTGTAGTCCTTCTATTGAGGGAGCCAACAAAACCAGATCATCTGCGTACATAACAACATAAGACATGCTCATACTTAATCTAGCACCTATTTTACTATTTACCAATTCTTTTATAAGTTCATCTATATAAATATTCTATTACATAAGCATCCTTTTCCATCAACATTATCTCTTGTAATAACACAATATCATGATTAGACATAAGTTTCTTAACAACTTCAGA
>JABUQX010084320.1:15000-17500 GCA_015478945.1 Trachelipus rathkii
TATATATATATATATATATATTTGACCATTGACAGCGTAAAACTTCATGGAAAGCTTTTCGTAATCATGGGTCTTCCATGGGTGATCGAAGCCTTCATCTCATTAGCAAATAGTTCAGAATCGGAATGTTACATATGGTAAGTGTGTTTTAATTTTATATTCACTATTGTGGTGGAGAGCATCGCGAACTCTCTCGGCGAGTGGCGGGCTTGCAGTGACCTTGTGAAGATACATGCAGGAAGTGATATTTTTTGACATTTGCAAATGCGAATTAAGGCATTTCTGTGCGAATGTTCCGGCCGGATATATAGATATGGGATGCAATTATTTTTTATGACTCGCATTATATTATTAAGAAGTCATTTGTCTAAACCAGAGTTGTCCATGTACCGCACCGCAAAGCACCGCACCGCACCGCACCGTACCGTACCGTACCGTACCGCTCCAAGAGAAAACAACACCGGTGAATCGTCCAACCCTATAGTCTGAAGTAACTCGTTTTGCGTACTTGGAATTCGGAATATGGATGACGATTTTTATGAATATCCTCAGCTGGTGAGGATGTGGATGCAAATGTAATATTTATCAATGCAAAAGCACACACACTTACACACACACACCTACTCTCTCTCTCTCTCTCTCTCTCTCTCTTTCTCTCTCTCTCTCCTCTTCTCTCTCTCTCTCACACACACACACACACACACACACACACCTACACATCTGTTAGTGATTTAGCGGATTTGGGGGTCGGACTTTTCTATACAGTTGTGGATATTGAGTTAGGAATATCCTTATTAGTCAACGTACTCTTGTGCTATTGAGGATGTCTCATGCATGTTTGCAGGATGCGTATGTGGGGTCGGATGTCAATTTTAACTGCGAGTACGGATGTAGAATGGTGCTATGCATCAACAATATTTTATTTTTATTTTTATTTTCATTTATTATATAGCTATATATTTTTTAATTACATATATATTATTTATTATTTATATATGTTATATCAACAATATTTATTTATTTTCAATTTTTACTATTAATTATATATTTACAATTACTTATAATTTTAATTATATATTACTTTATTATATTAATTATATATAATTAATTTCTTGCAGGATCCTCGATCTCTTTAACATGCTTCGCGGATTCTTCATATTTATTATCTTCGTTTGCAAAAAAACGACGAAAGACAAGGTGAAAAATTATTTTAAATATTTAGAAATATTTAAAATATTTAAAACTAATAATATATTTTTTATATAATAAAACGCCTAACTCCATTTTTTAAATATTTAAAAATATTTAAAATATTTAAAACTAATATATTTTTTTACATAATAAAACGGCTAACTCCAACTTTAAATAATAGGACGAACCCAACACTAGGTTCACTACTTTGTGACCTTAATAGACATCTTTGTCCACAGAGCCTAATATATATTTAAATATATATATATATATATATATATATATATATATATATATATATATATATATATATATATATATAATATATATATATATATATATAATATATATATATAGTATATTATATATATATATAATATATATAATTATTATTTTATTTATATATATATATATATATATATAAATTATATAATATATATAATATATATTATATATATTATATATATATATATATAAATATATATATTATATATCATATATATATATACTTATATTACAAAAAATATTATATTCTATATATAATTCGATAGAAGCGGCTCTTGTCGCCACCGGTCTATTTTTTTAGTTTTTTGCACTAAAGTACTATAATATTTAAAATATTTAAAATAGAGAACTATATTTATTTACCTTTAAGAATTGTTCTTCCGGTTGAAGGTTTCAGAAGTTCTATAGAGTAAACGATTGGAAGGCCTTCCTAAATACTCTTTTGGAGAACAATTACTTAATTTATCATTTTTAAGACAGATATGACAAGTGTAATAAATTAGTATTACGGATAGGAATTTCCAAAGGCTTTGAAAGGTTTCCCTCTCATTTAAAGGCTTCGTTAATCGCTTACTTAAATTAACTTTAGTTGTTAATACTAAGTAATTTAATCCGCCCTTAAAGAAGCTGTGATTGAAGTGGCAGAACTTTCTATTGAAAACTGCCGTGATCAATTTAATTTATTACACTTTAACATTTATAAAAAGAAAAAGACACTTATTGTTTGTCTTTCATTATTAAGATACTGGAGATACTGAACGAAGTATATTTTAAGTACATATTAACTAAATACACAATACTAGTTCCATACTTGACAGATTACTATCAGAATACTGACTTTTTTCAATACTGGAAAATCATATACTGGCCGCGTGGAGTGAGTCATGTGACTCTGGATCGGATTGAATATCACTTCGCACATATTTAGCTCCGAAATTTTTACTGAGTATTTATTTTAACTGACGGTCTATATATTAATGACCAAAAATTTACATTTTTCATGAATAATTTTTCACAATATATA
>JABUQX010084320.1:25000-30000 GCA_015478945.1 Trachelipus rathkii
AGGGCTCATAAGGCCCTTATTTAACGGGAGTAACTGTTCAGAGGGAAAAATTTCCTGTAACCTGAACAGAACTCCTAGCTTCTTTGAGGCCACCTTAGCAACCATTGCAATATGAGGTTTCCAAGATAATTTGTTGTTTATGCTCAGACCAATAATGTTTATGTTATTCACAGATGAGACATTAGAGCAGTTGAAGAAAATAGGAGTGTTGGGAAATGTTTTTGAGAGGGAGATGTAAAGAAGTTGAGTTTTTAGAGAGTTGAATTTTACAAGGTTTGGGGTGACCCCACCTGGAAATCCCATCCAGATCAGCAAGAATAGAATTGGAAAGGTGAAGATGAGAGGAAACTCTAGATCCAGAAAAGGGATCATATTTGAAATGAGTGGAAGAATGAAGAGTTGAGTCATCGACATAAGAGTGAACAGAATTAGAAGTACAGCTGAGATGTTGATGAAAAGTAGAAATAAAATTGGAGATAGTACAGAACCTTGAAGTGCACCACAATTAACAGGAAAGGAGGAAAAGGATGCTCCATCAACGAGTGCAGACATGGAGCGATCAGAGAGAAAACTTTACAAGAGTAAGCAAAGAGGAGGAAACCCAAATGAAGGGAGCTAAGAGAGCAGTGACGCATACCATACCCGGTGAAAAGCTTTGGATGTGTCAAGAGCCACCATCCAAGACTCCCCATAGTCCCTAAGGGCAGAAGACCATAAATCGGTTAGATAGGAAAGTATGTCACCAGTTAACCTCGAGCGTTGAAAGCCATACTGATAATCTGAAAGAAGGGAATGAGACTCCAGATGATCCAGGAAATGAGACTTAAGAGTTTCAAAGATTTTAGATAGAATACAAGCGAGAGCTATAGGGCGATAGTTTGAAGGATCAGAGGAGCTACCCTTTTTTGGGACCGGCTGGACATATGTGCACTTCCAGCACTGAGGAAAAGTATTAGTATTATGACATAGATATTAGAGTTAATAAAGACAGGCTCCGGCTCATAAGTACACGGAGAGGAATGCCATCCGTGTCATTAGCCTTCCTGGCATTCATAGATCTCAGGGTCTTATGCACCCGATCATGTGTAATCACAGGTATAGACATGGGAAACCTGAGAGGAGAAGGAGTGAAGAGGAGGGATGCTAGAATCGTCCAAGGTAGAATTATTTGAAAAAAAGGAGGCTGAAGAGATTGGCCTTTTCAGAAGGAGAGATAACTACAGATCTGTCAGAGCGAATAAGAGGAGGAGAGGCAGTGTACTGGCCATTCAATTACTTACGGATGCACCAGCCCCCATTAAATAGTCGAACACCTTTCCCAACCACAACTGCTGCTAACACACACACAACCGGGTACTTGGTAGTAACTGTGGTTAGCCTGAAAAAAACAAGGTTTTCAAACAAAATAACAAAATAGACAATCATATTGTGTTACATAGTCTCTGATTCTAATATATATATATATATATATATATACATGAGCAGTATATATATATATATATATATATATATATATATATATATATATATATATATATATATATATTTGAGTATTTATATATATATATATATATATATATATATATATGTTATATATATATATATATATATATATATATATATATAGACACACTTACCTTTTTATGATTATACATATATATATATATATATATATATATATATATATATATATATATATATAAATATACATATATATATATATGTATAAATTATATATATATATATATATATATATATATATATATATATATATATATATATATATATATATATATATATATATATATATATATATATATATATATATATATATATATATATAATGTGTGTGGGTTTGATGGTGCAAGAAGGAATAGGTATTTTGGGGATGAGGTTATTAGTAAGGAGGAGGTAATGGGTAGAGTGAAAAAGTTGAAGAATGGTAAATCTGCAGGTATAGGTGAAATTACTCAGAAATAATCAAGAACGAGGCGAGATGGTGGATTGATTGGATTTGAAGTTGTGTAATAAAGTTGTTTATAGAAGTTAGTTCCAAGGGATTTGAGGAGAGCGGTAATAGTACCCTTATATAAGGGTAAGGGAGATAGGGGAACTGTAGAAATTATAGGGAATAAGTTTATTGAGTGTTGTAGGGAAGGTATATGCTGGTATTTTGGTCGAAAGAGTGCGTCGAGTGACTGAAGGACTGATTGGTGAAGAACAAGGTGCGTTTAGGAGTGGTAGAGGATGTGTGGATCAAATCTATACATTGAAACAAATGATTGAGAAAATGAGGGAGAAGAAGAATAAATTGTATTTAGGTTTTATGGATTTGCAACAGGCGTATGATAGGGTTAATAGGGTTAGTGACATAGGGTGTTAGTGATATATGGTGTTGGTGGTATTCTGAATGGAATCAAAAGTATGTATGACGATAGTGAAGCGTGTGTAAGAATAAATGGTGTCAATGGTGATTAGTTTAGGATTAATAGCGGAGTGAGACAGGGTTGTGTTATGTCTCCTTGGTTATTCAATCTGTATATGGATGGGGTTATGAAAGAATTCGAGGTGGGGATGGCAGGAAATGGTGTTAGAATGGTGGAAAATGGAGATGAGTGGAGGGTGCCCTACCTATTATATGGGATGATTTGGTTCTGTGTGGCGAATCTGAAGAGTGTTTGAGAGGATTGGTAGAGAGATTCGGCAGGGTGTGTAAAAGGAGGGGTTTGAAAGTAAACGTAGATAAGAGTAAGGTTATGGTTGTGAGTGAGGACAGTCCTCAGTGTGAAGTTATGTTAGATGCAGCAGCTGGAACAAGCGTCTGAGTTTAAATATTTAGGTATGTGTTGGATGAGAAGGAACGGACGATGGAGATGGTGTAGGAGCCAGAATGGCAGAAGGTGGCTGGTGCAATTAAATCGTTGGTGAATGTAAAGGGACTAAGTCTTGAGTGTGCTAGGGTTTTACATGAGGGTATGTTGTTACCTGTGTTATTGTATAGTAGTGAGACTATGGTCTGGAATAAGAAGTATAGATCTAAAGTTCAATGTGTTCAGATGGGACAATCTTTGAGGTGTGCTAGGTGTGAGAAGAATTCATAAATGAGGAATGAACGTAATAGAGAGTGGTGTGGTGTGAAGAAAGGGGTAATGAGAGAATAAATGAAAGTATGTTGAGATGGTTTGGTCATATGGTGATGAACATAGTCGGTTGGTTGTTGGTCGTATAGTGGTGAGTAAAGTTGGAACCAGATCATGGGAGACCGAAGAAAAAGTGGATTGAGCTAGTAAACGAATGTTTGAAGGAGAATCTGAGTTTGGTAGAGGCGAGAAGAAAGGTGTATAACAGGAGGAATTTCGGGGATTGTGAGGGGGTATGGTTGTGGCCCACCTGGGCCAAGTTGGATGAACCCTTACATTGACGATCTACCATAGTGAGGGTCCATCGCTGTCCTATGAATCTAGGGTGATTTTCTGACTGCGATGGGTTCCCACTAATTAATGGTACTGAGGGGCGGTAAGGCTGGGCTTTCTTTCGACCTCTGCATGTTCTTCACCGCTTTTCTTTCCGATGCCCGTCACAGCACCCATCCATTCTGGGAAAATATAAGGAAGATGAAGAAGAAGATATATATATATATATATATATATATATATATATATATATATATATATATATATATATTATATATATATATATATATGACATATATATATATATATATATATATATATATATATATACTGTGTTGTCTATATAAAATTATTTTTATTTTATATATATATATATATATATATATATATATATATATATATTATATATATATATATATATATTCTCTACTCATATATATATATATATATATATATATATATATATATATATATATATATATATATATATATATGTAGAGTGTAGTGTGAATGTGAGAATGGTAGGAAGGTCTTGGTAATTTAAACTATTGGTGGACGTGTTGGACTAAGTCTTGAGTGCGCTAGGGTCTTAAATGAGGGTATGTTGTTACCTGTGTTAATGTATAGTAGTGAGACTATGGTCTGGAATAAGAGGTATAGATCTAAAGTTCAATGTGTTCAGATGGACAATCTTTGGGGCGTGCTAGGTGTGAAAAGAATTGATAAAATGAGGATTGAACATATTAGGGAGTTATGTGGTGTGAAGAAAGGGGTAAATGAGAGAATAAATGAAAGCACGTTGAGATGGTTTGGTCATATGGAAAGGATGAATGACAGTCGGTTGGTTAAGCAGATGTATAGTGGTGAGTGTGTTGGGAATCGACCGGCTGGGAGACCGAAGAAAAGTGGATTGAGTCAGTGAACGAATGTCTGAAGGAGAGAGAGGTGTGAGTTTGGCAGAGGCGAGAATAAAGGTGCATAATAGGAGTGAATGGAGGGGTTTTGTGAGGGGGGTATGGTTGTGACCCACCTGGGCCAGTTGATGAACCCTACACCTGACGATATACCATAGTGAAGATCCGTCGCGGTCCCGTGAAGCTCTAGGTGGATTTTCTGACTGCGACGAGTTCTCACTAATAGGTATAGAGGGGGCGGTAAGGCTGGGCTTTCTTTTCGACTTTTGTCATATTCTTCTACTGCTTTTCTTTTCTGATGCATGTCACGCACCTTACCCCCAGTCTTGAGAGGAAAAGGGATAATAGATAATAATAATAATAATAATAATAATATAATAATAATAATAATAATAATAATAATAATAATAATAATAATAATAATAATAATAATAATAATAATAATAATAATAATAATAATAATAATAATAATAATAATATATATATATATATATATATATATATATATATAAAAATATATTATATATATATATATATATATATATATATATATATATATATATATATATATATATATATATATATATATATATATATATATATATATATATATATATATGATATTGTGTTTGGCGTTGTGCAATATAAAATATAATAATGAAAAATGAATGGT
>JABUQX010084320.1:37500-49689 GCA_015478945.1 Trachelipus rathkii
CAAAATTTATTCAAATATTTGATTTGGATCATTGAATTAAGAACCTTCACTCCAACGATAGAAAAGCTTTTGAAAATCAAAGTTACCATTCGGTTTCCTTACCTAAAAACCAATCTAAAAATGTTCAAGTCTCTACCACTGGTATTTCACGAGCTATGGACATTTATATGTTGAATTTCAAAAAACCAAAATTTATCCAAATTTTAGTAATGTTATCTAATGATTAGAAACCTTTTACTCCAAATTGTAAAATCGGACAAAAAAAACAAAAATGTCAAAAACATAATCTTCACTCAAAACCCAATCTAAAAACGTTCCAGTCACTTTTTCTACGACTTGTATTTTACGAGCTATGTATATTTATAGTATTAAATTTCAAAAAAAAACAACAGTTATCAAATATATAAGAATTTTACCAAATTGAATTAAAGAACCTCACGGTTACTCCAAACGATAAAAGCTATTGAAAAATTCCAAAGTACCATCGTATTCCCTTACTTATCTTCAATTTAAGAATTTTCATTTCTGCTTTGCACAACTTCTTTTTTAAAAGAAATATTTACCAATTATATTTTGAATTCAAAAAATGGAATATGAAAAACAAAAACATATGTGTCTTAAGACATTAAGAAGTATGACATCAGAAAAGCAGTAATAACAAGCTATTAAAAATCTAATGGAAGAACTTATTCCTCACTTAAAACCAATCTAAAAACGTTCAGTCACTTTTCTACGACTTGTTATTTCACGACCTATGGACATTTATATGTTTGAATTTCAAAAACCAAAATTTATCAAATTATATAGAATTTTTATTAATTAATTAAACCTTTTTCAAAACTATAAAAGCTATTGAAAATCCAAAAGTTCACCATCGATTTCCGCACTTAACCCAAATCTAAAACGTTCCAGCTCACTTTTTTCTACGACTTGTATTTCGACGACAATGGACATTATAGGTTTGAATTTCACAAAAACCAAAATTTATCAATTTAGGAATCGTATTTGAAAATGAATAAGGAACCTTTTACTCCAAAATAAAAAGCTATGAAAATCTAAAGTCACCATCGTATTCTTCACTTAAAAACCAAATCTTAAAAAGTTCCAGTCCACGTCTTCAACGACTTCGTATCTCACGCTAATTTCTGGACATTTACTATGTACATTAATTTCAAAAACCAAATTTATCAAATTAGATTTTTTATATAATTGAATTAGAACGTTTACTCCAAAACTAAAAAAGCTATTGAAAATCCAAAGTCACATCGTATTCATCATTTCAACCCATCTAAAAGCGTTCAGTCACTTTTCTACGGACTGTATTTCACGAGCTATGGAAAACATTAATATGTTTGAATTTCAAGAAAAACCAAAATTTTATCAGAATTTAGAACTTGTTTATCTAAGATGAATAGGACCTTTTACCCAAAACATAAAACATAATAAAAAAATATGAAGTCACCATCGCATTCTTCACTCCAACCAATCTAACAACGTTCAGTCACTTTCTACACTTTATTTCACGAGCTATGGAACATTTATATGTTTAATTTCAAAAAAAAAACAAATTTATCTTAATATTAGAATTTTTATCCAATTGAATTAAGAACCTTTTACTCCAAAAACGATAAAAGCTATTTGAAAATCCAAACGCTTACCATCGTTTCCTTACTTAAAAAACCAGAATCTAAAAATTTCAAGCACCTTGCACCGAACTTGTATTTTCACGGCTATGGGACATTTATATGTGTTGAACTTCAAAAACCAAAATTTATCAAATTTTAGAATTTTTATCAATTTTGAAACCTTTTACTCAAAACTATAACAGCTATTTAAAAATCCAAATCACCATCGTATTCCTCACTTAAAAACCCAATCTAAAACGTTCCAGTCGATTTTCTACGACTTGTATTTCACGGCTATGGACATTTATATTTTTGAATTTCAAAAAACAAATTTATCAAGTATGTGTAGAATTTTTAGTATAATTGAATTAAGCAAACCTTTTACTCCAAACTATATAAAGCTATTGGAAAATCCAAAGTCGATATCGTATTTCATCAATTTTCAAATCCCAATCTAAAGCGTTTCCAGTCACTTTTCTACGACTGTTATTTCACGAGCTATGGACATTTATATGTGTGAATTTCAAAAAACCAAAAATTTATTCAAACATTTAAGAATTATTCATCTAATGATAAGAACCTTTTACTCAAAAAGTATACAGGTAATAAAAATCTGAAGTCACCATCGTATTCTTCACTCAAAACCCAATCTAAAAACGTTCAGAAATCCTTTTCTACGACTTGTATTTCACGACTATGGACATTTATATGTTTTAAATTTCAAAAAAAAAACAAAATTATCAAATATTAGAATTTTTATCCAATTGAATTAAGAACCTCAAAACTATAAAAGCTATTGAAATCCAAAGTACCATCGTTATTCCTTACTTAAAAACATATCTAAATGTTCCAAGTCACGCTTTGCACAACTTTGTATTTTACACGACTATGGAAGCATTTAAGTATTGAATTGCGTTCAAAAAAACAAATTTAATCCAAAAAATTAATTTCTTATTATCTAAATGAATAAGGAACCTTTTACTCCAAGAACTATAAGAAGCTATTAAAAATCTTAAAGTCACAATCGTATCCTCACTTTAAAAAACCAACTAGAAAACGTTCCAGTCACTGTTTTCAACGACTTTGTATTTCAACGAGCTGATGGACATTTTATATTTTTGATTTCAAAAACCAAAATTCTATCAATCAAGAATTTTTATCCAATTGAATTAAGAACCTTTTACTTCCAAAACTATAAAAGCTATTGAAAATCAAAAGTCACCATCGTTTTCCGCACTTAAAACCCAATGTCTAAACTTCCAGTCACTTTCTACGAGCTTGTTTTCAACGAGCAAATGGAACTACTTAATAGTTTGAATTTCAAAAAACCAAAAAATTATCAAATCTTTAGGTTTTTATCAAATTAAATTTAGAACCTTTTACTCCAAAACTAAAAAAGCTATTGAAAATCCAAAGTCACCATCGTGTCCTCACTTGAAACCCAATCTAAAAACGTCCAAGTCACTTTTCTACGACTTGTATTTACCGACCATGGACATTTATATGGGGTTATAAATTTAAAAAAAAACAAAAATTTAATCAAATATTATAATTTTTATCCACATTGAATTCAAGAACCTTTACTCGCAACGATAAAGCTATTGAAAATCCAAGTTACCATCGTATTCCTTACTTAAAAAACAATCTAAAAATGTTCAAGTCACCTTTGCACAACTTGTATTTCAGAGCTAATGGACATATATGTTTGAATTTCCAAAAAACCAAAAATTTATCAAATTTTAGAATTTTATATTCTCAAATTGAATTAAGAACCTTTTTACTCCAAAACTATTAAAGCTATTAAAAACTCATTCACTCATTTTACAAAAAACCCCCCAAATTTTCGTATCTCACTGCAAACCCAATCTAAAAACGTTCCCGTCACTTTTCTACGACTTGTATTTCACGCAGCTAAGGAGCATTATATGTTTAATTTCAAAAAAAACAAAATTTATCAAATATTGAATTTATCCAAAATGAATTAAGAACCTTTACTCCAAAACGATAAAAGCTATTGAAACAAAGTTACCATCGTATTCCTTACTTAAAAAACTAATCTAGGAAATGCTCAAAGTCACCTTTGCACAACTTTGTATATTCACGAGCTTGGAAAATTTCATTTATGTTTGAATTCAAAAAACCAAAATTTATCAATTTTAGGAATTTTATTGTCCTAATGAATTAAGAACCTTTGTACTCCAAAAACTATAACCAGCTCATTAAAAATCTGAGTCAAAACTCGTACTTCTCACTTAAAAACCAATCAAACGTTCCAGTCACTTTTCTACGACTTGTAATTTCACGAGCTATGGACATTTATATGTTTTAAATTTCAAAAAAAACCAAAATTTATAAATTTAGATTTTATATAATGAATTAAGAACGTTTTACTCCAAAACTATAAAAGCTATTAAAAATCCAAAGTCACTATCGTAGTTCATCATTTCAACCCATATCTAAAAGCGTTCCAAGTCACTTTTCTTACGACTTGATATTCACGAGCTATGGACATTTATATGTGTTTGACTTCAAAAAACAAAATTTATCAAATTTTAGAATTTTATCTAAATGAATTATAACCTTTTACTCCAAAACTATAACAGCCTATTAAAATCCGAATCACCATCGTATTTCTGTCACGTGACTCAAATCAAAAACGTTCCACGTCACTTTTCTACGACTGTATTTCAGGAGGAATGGCATTTATATGTTTGAATTTCAAAAAAAACCAAAATTTATCAAGTATCAAAATATTACTAAAATGAATTTAAGGAAGCCTATTTACTCCAAAAAGTTATATAACAGTATAAAGACAGAAGTCAACCATCTATTCTTCACTCAAACCCAATCTAAAAACTTCCAGTCACTTTTCTAAGACTTGTATTTCCGGAGCTATGACATTTATATCGTTTAAATTTCAAAAAAAACAAAAATTATCAAATATTAAGAATTTTTATCCATTGAAATAACCTATTTTACTCCAAAATCGATAAAAGCATATTGAAAATCAAAGTTCCATCGCTATTCCTTACTTACAAACTAATCATAAAAATGTTCAAGTCCCTTGCACAACTTGTATTATCACGGAGCTATGGAACATTTATTATGTTTGAATTTTCAAAAAAACCAAAATTTAATCAATTTTAGAACTTCATGTTATCTAATGTGAATTAAGAACCTGTTTACTCCAAAAGTACAAGCTATTTAAATCCAAAGTCACAATCGTATTCCTCACTTAAAACCAATCTAAACTCCAGTCACTTTTCCACAGACTTGTATTTCACCGAGCTAGGACATTTATATGTTGAATTTTTCAAAAAACAAAAGTTATCAAATTTTAGAATTTTTATCTAATTGATTAAGCACTGTTATCCAAAACTGATAAAAAGCCTATTGAAAATCCAACGTACCATTACGTTTTCCCGCACTTAAACCCAAACTAAAAAACGTTCTCCAGCCACTTTTCTACGACTTGTATTTCAACGAGCAATGGACAGTATATGTTTGAATTTCAAAAAACCCAAATTTATCAAATTTTAGGATTTTAATCAAACTTAAATTAAGAAAACCTTTTACTGTCCCAAAGACTATAACGCTATTGAAATCCAAAGTCACCATCGTATTCCTCACTGAAAACCCAATCTAAAAACGTTCCAGTCACCTTTTTACGACTTTTATTTACCGACCTATTGACATTTATATTTTAAATTAAAAAAAAACAACATGTTCATTCAAATACACAAAGCTATCTAAATAATTTAAGAACCTTTTACTCCAAAACCATAACAGCATTGAACAATCAAAAGTTACCATCGTATTCCTTACTTAAAACCCAATCTAAAATGTTCAATAATTTCCCAAAGAATTGTATTTCAAGAGCTATGCATTTATATGTTTGAATTTTCAAAAACAAATTTATCCAAATTTAGATTTTAATCTAAATGAATTTAAGACCGTTACTCAAATATAAAAACTATTAAAAAATCCGATATGTCACAAATTCCTCACTTAAACACCAATCTAAAAACGTTCCAGTCACTTTTTCTACGACTCGTATTTCACGAGATATGGACATTTATATGTTTCAATTTCAAAAAAAAACAAAAATTTATCAAATTACTAGAATCTTATCCAAATGAATTAAGAACCTTTTAGCTCCAAAACTATAACAGCTATTAAAATGAAATAAGAAATAAGAACTTACTAAAACAATTTAAAAATGTTCAAGTCACCTTTACACGACTTGTATTTCACAAGCTATGGCATTTACATGTTGAATTTCAAAAAACAAAATTTATTCAAATTCTAAATTTTATTATTAATTGAATTAAGCTTATTATTTTTTACTATAAAAGCTATTAAAATTCCAAAGTCACCATCGTATTCCTCACTCAAAACCCAATCTAAAAATGTTCCAGTCACGTTTCTACGACTTGTATTCACGAGCTATGGACATTGTATGTAAAATTTAAAAAAACCAAAAATTTACAAATTTAGAATTTTTATCTAATTGAATTAAGAAACTTTTACTCCAAACTAGAAAAGCTAATTAAAAAAAATCCGAAGTCACCCTCGTTATTCCTCACTTAAAACCATCTAAAAAACGTCTCCATTCCACTTTTCTCACGACTTGTATTCACGAGCTATGGACATTATATGTTTGAATTTCAAAAACCAAAATTATTCAATTTAGGAATTTTTATCAAATTCAAATTAAGAACCTTTTCTCCAACTATAAAACGATTGTTTATTGAAGTCACCTTCTTATTCCTCACTTAAAACCCAATCTAAAATGTTCAAGTCACCTTTCCACCGACTTTTATTTCCGAGCTATGGACATTTATATGTTTGAATTCAAAAAACCAAAAGTTAGTCAATTTTAGATTTTATCAAAGAATAAGAACTTTTAACTCCCAAACTATAAACAGCGATGAAAAATCCAAAGTCACATCGTTTTCTTTCACTCAAAAAACCCAATCTAAAAACGTTTCCGTCACTTTTCTACGACTCGTATTTCACAGCTATGGACATTGTATATGTTAAATTTCAAAAAAAAACAAATTTATCAAATATTAAATTTTTATTCAAGTTGAATTAAGAACCTTTGTACTCCAAAACTATAAAAAAGGCTATATGAAAAATCCAAGTCACTATCGTATTCATCATTTCAAACCCAATCTAAAAGCGTTCATACCTTTTCTACGACTTGTATTTCACGAGGTATGGGCATTTATATGTTTGAATTTCAAAAACCAAAATTTATCAAATTTTTAGCAATTATTATTCTTATTGAATTTAGAACCTTTTACTCCAAAAGAATATAACAGTAATAAAATATAATGAAGTCACCATCGTATTCTTCACTCAAAACCAATCTAAAAAACGTTCCAGTCACTTTTTACGACTTGTATTTCACGAAATAATTTATTTATATCATGTGTTTAAATTTCATAAAAAAAAACAAATTTATCAAATATTAGATTTTTTATCAATTGAATTAAGAACCTTTTCTCCAAACGATAAAAGCTATCAATGTGGGTCTTTACCATCGTATTCCTTACTTAAAAACTAATCTAAAAATGTTCAAGTCACCTTTGCACAACTTGTAATTCACGATAATAATTCTACTAACAATGTTAGCAATTTCAAAAAACCAAAATTATCAAATTTTAGAATTTTTATCTAATTGAAATTAAGGAACTTTTAACTCCAAACTATAAAAAAGCTATTAAATCCAAATCACAATCGATATTCCTCACTTAGAAAAACCAATCTAAAAAACGTTTCAGTCACTTTTCCACGACTTGTATTTCACGAGCTATGGACATTTATTGTGATTTCAAAAAAAACAAAAATTTCATTCAAATTTGAGAATTTTTTTTATCTAATGAATTAAGAACCTTTTTACTCCAAAACTATAAAAGCTATTGAAAATCCAAAGTCACCATGTTTTCCGCACTAAAAAACCACATTCTAAAAAACGTTCCAGTCAACTTTTCTACACTTGTATTTCGTCGAGCAATGGGACATTTATATGTTTGGAATTTCAAAAAAACCAACAATTATCAAATTTTAGGGATTTTATCAAATTAAATTAAGAACCTTTTTCCAAAACTATAAACGCTATTGAAAATCCAAAGTCACCATATTCCTCACTTAGAAACCAATCTAAAAACGTTCCAGTCACCTTTTTACGACTTGTATTTCAATTTCTGCATTTTTATAGGTTTAAATTTAAAAAAAAACAAAAATTATCAAATATATAATTTTTATCCAATTGAATTAGGAACCTTTTACTCCAAAAAACGATAAGAACAATTGAAAATCAAAAGTTACCATCGTATTCCTTACTTAAAAACCAATCAAAAAATGTTCAAGTCACCTTTGCACAACTTGTATTTCACGAAGCTATGGACCCATTTATATGTTTGAATTTCAAAAACCAGAAATTTATCAAATTTTAGAAATTTTATTCTAAAAGAATTAAGAACCTTGTACTCCAAAATTATAAAGCTATTAAAATCCTATGTCACAATCCGTATTCCTACACTTCAAACCCAATCTAAAAACGTTCAGTCACTTTTCTACGGACTTGTATTCACGAGCATGGACATTTCTATATGTTGAATTTCAAAAAAAAACAACAATTATTCAAACTAGAATTCTTTATCAATTGAATTAAGAACCTTTTACTCCAAAACGATAAAAGCTATTGAAATCCAAATTACCATCGTATTCCTTACATAAAACCATTAAAAATTTCAAGTCACCTTTACACGACTTGTATTTCACAAGTTATATTTTACATGTAAATTGAATTTTCAAAAAACAAATTTATCAAATTATAATATTTTTATCTTTGATTAAGAAACTTTACTCCAAAACTATAAAGCTATTAAAAATCCGAAGTCACCATCGTATTCCTCACTACAAAACCAATCTAAAATGTTCCAGTCACATTTTCTACGACTTGTATTTCACGAGCTATGGACATTTGTATGTATGAATTTTAAAAACCAACAATTTATTCAAATTAGAATTTTGTATCTATTGAATTAGAACCTTTACGTCCAAAACTATAAAAGCTATTAAAAATTCCTATGTTACAATGTATTCGTCACTTAAAAACCCCAATCTAAAAAAACGTTCCATTCACTTTTCTACGACTTGCATTCACGAGCTATGGACATTATATGTTTGAATTTCAAAAACTCAAAAATTATCAGAATATTTTGATTTTTTATCAAATTAAATTAAGAACCTTTTACTCGCAAAAACTATTAAGAAAAGCTTCATTGACAAATCGAAAGTCACCATCGTTCTTCACTCAAAACCCAATCTAAAAACGTTCCCAGTCACTTTTCTACGACTTGTATTTCACGAGCTATGGACATTTATATGTTTGAATTTCAAAAAAACAAAATTTATCAAATTTTAGAATTTTTATCTAATTGAATTAAGAACCTTTTACTCCAAAACTATAAAAGCTATTGAAAATCCAAAGTCACCATCGTATTCCTCATTTCAAACCCAATCTAAAAGCGTTCCAGTCACTTTTCTACGACTTGTATTTCACGAGCTATGGACATTTATATGTTTGAATTTCAAAAAAACAAAATTTATCAAATTTTAGAATTTTTATCTAAATGAATTAAGAACCTTTTACTCCAAAACTATAACAGGTAATAAAAATCTGAAGTCACCATCGTAGTTCTTCACTCAAAACCCAATCTAAAAAACGTTCCAGTACTTTTCTACGACTGTATTGTCACAGAGCTATGGACATTATTAAATGTTTAAATTTAAAAAAAAAAAAAAATTTATCAAAATTTAGATTTTTATCCAATTGAATTAAGAACCTTTTACTCCAAAACGATAAAAGCTATTGAAAATCCAAAGTTACCATCGTATTCCTTACTTAAAAACCAATCTAAAAATGTTCAAGTCACCTTTGCACAACTTGTATTTCACGAGCTATGGACATTTATATGTTTGAATTTCAAAAAAACAAAATTTATCAAATTTTAGAATTTTTATCTAATTGAATTAAGAACCTTTTACGCCAAAACTATAAAAGCTATTAGAAAATCCAAGTCACAATCGTATTCTCACTAAAAACCAATTCTAAAAACGTTTCCAGTCACCTTTTCCACGACCTGTCCAGTTTAAATAGGTAGTAACATTAATTGAGTTCAAAAATAACAAAATTTGTTCAAATTTGCAGAAAATACACTAAAAAATGAATTAGACCTTTTACTCCAAATGTATAAGAGCTATTTTGTCGATGTCACCATCGTTTTCCGCACTTAAAACCCAATCTAAAAACGACGTTCCAGTCACTTTTTAACGACTTGTATTTCACGAGCAATGGACATTTAGAGCTTGAATTCAAAAACCAAAATTATCAAAAATTTTAGATTTTATCTAAATGAATTAAGACCTTTTTACTCCAAAAACTATAACAGCTATTTAAAAATCCGAAGCACTATCATATTCCTACTCAAACCCAATCTAAAGCGTTCCAGTCACTTTCTACCGACTTGTATTTCACGAGCTATGGACATTACTATGTATGATTCTCAAAAACCAAAAAATTGATCAAAGTTTAGAATTCTTTATCTACATGAATAAGAACCTTTTACTCCAAAAACTATAAAAGCTATTAAAAATCCTATGGTCACCAATACGTATTCTTCACTCAAACCAATCACAAATCGTTCCAGTTCACCTTTTACGACTTTGTGTTTACGACCTATGGAACATTTATATGTTTAAATTTCAAAAAAAAAACAAAATTTATCAAATATTAGCAATTTTTATCCAAAATGAGATGTTGTGAGTATGTGCCCAAATTTCTAATTTTGGAAAATCCAAAGTTAATATCGTATTCTACTTAAAAAAAACAAATCTAAAAATGTTGAAGTCACCTTTCCACGACTTGTATTCACGAGCATATGGACCATTTATATGTTTGAATTCAAAAACAAATTATCAAATTTTAGAATTGTTTATCTAAATGAATAAGAACCTTTTACTCCAACTATAAAAGCTATTAAAAAATCCTAGCCACAATCGTATTCTTCACTCAAAACCCAATTAAAAACGTTCCAGTCACGTTTCTACGACTTGTATTTCACGAGCTTATGGACATTTATAGGTTTAAACTTTCAAAAAAAAAACAAGAATTATAAATAATTAGAATTTTTATATATCTTTTTAAGAACCTTTTACTCCAAACGATAAAATCTAATTGAAAATCCAAAGTTACATCGTTATTCCTTTCTTAAAACTAATCTAAAATGTTTCAAGTCACCTTGAACAACTTGTTGTATTTCACGAACTATGGACATTTATATGTATGTTTCAGTTTCAAAAACCAAAAATTTACATCAAATTTTAGAATTTTTATCTAAAGGAATTAAGTCAACCTTTTACTCAACATAAAAGCTATTAAACAATCTAAAGTCACATCGATTTCCTCACTTTAAAAACCAATCTAAAGTTCCAGTCACTTTTCACGACTTGTATTTCACGAGCATGGACATTTATATGTTTGAATTTCAAAAGAACCTTTATTATCACATATTTCAAGTTTTAATCTAAATGTTGATTATTAGAAACCTTTTACTCCAAAATTGTGAGATCTACGGACAAACCAAAATCACCATCGGTTTCCTCACTTTAAAACCCAATCTAAAAACGTTCCAGTCGATTTTCTACGACTTGTATTTCACGAGCTATGAACATTTATATGTTTGAATTTCAAAAAACCAAAATTTATCAAATTTTGGATTTTTATCGATTTCTTTTTTAAGAACCTTTTTACTCCAAACTATAAAAGCTATTGAAAATCCCAAAGTCCCATCGTGTTCTCACTGAAACCCAATCTAACAACGTTTCCAGTCACTTTCGACGATTGTAGTACGACCTATGGACATTTATATGTTTGTAAATTTTAAAAAAAAAAACAAAATTTATCAACATATGTTAATTTTTTACTCCAATTGAATTAGAACCTTTTACTCCAAACGAAAAGCTACTTTTGGAAAATCCAAAGTTACCATCGTATTCCTACTTAAGAAACCATTCTAAAATTTGTTCAACGCACCTTTATGCACAACTTGTATTTCACGCGAGTATGGACATTTATATGTCTTGAATTTCAAAAAACCAAATTTAATAAATTTTTAGAATTTTATATGAATAGAAATTAAAACCTTTTACTCCAAAACTATAAAAGCTATAAAAATCTATGTCACAATCGATTCTTCACTCAAAACCCAAATTAAAAACGTTCACTAGTCCACTTTTTCACGACTATGTAGTTTCACAGCTATGGACATTATATGTTTAAATTCAAAAAAAACAAATTTATCAAATATCTAGAATTGTTTATCCAGTTCGAATTAAAACCTATTTACTCCAAACATAAAAGCTACTGAAAATCAAGTTACCATTCGTATTCCTACTAACAAAACCAATCTAGAAATGTTGTTCAGTCACCTCTTGCACAACTTGTATTTCACGAGCTATGACTTTCATATTTTTGCTCTCTCCTCTTTTT
>JABUQX010084321.1:0-12500 GCA_015478945.1 Trachelipus rathkii
GTAAACAACAGTTGTATATTTCTTATAGATAAAAGTGATTTTTAATATTTATTTAGAAAATGTTTTTTTTAGGTATAATATTTTGATCGTCCTAAATTAATATGCGTATCTTATCGGATATTTATTTATAGCTGTTTATGATACTATTTGGAATTTAAGTTAAAACATTGTCATCAAATTTAATTTTATTCAAAAATTTTTGCTTATCAGTTGGGTTTATTTATTTTGTTTTCGAAAATATTACTATTTATTTTCAACTATATAAATTAGGCATTCTCCTGAATATGTTCATTTTTGAGAAAATAAGTAATTTTATATCTGGTTAAGAAAGGATTTTTGTGTGAGAATTATTAATGTTAGTATCTTATTCGTTCTTAAGGACTGCTAGTTTCAATACTTTTGGAGTATCTACAAGTTCCTATATTATATTAATTTATTTTTGATCAAAGATTTTGAAATTTTAGGATTCTTTGGTGGTCCAACTCACTATATATATAAAATGGCCATTCTTGTTCCTGAAATAGCATATATTAGTCGTAGAAAAGTGATTTTTATATTTTTTATAGAAGTGATTTTATTGTGTAGTAATGAATATACTTAATTAGTATTGATTGTTCGGATTTTTTATTAAAATAGGTCTTTTTATATATATTATATCTTTTTGAAGTAAAACACATTTGCAATTTTATAATTACCTCAAAATTTTGTTTAATTTTGAAAATTTATTAAAGGCATTGAATGTTTTGAAGATATAAATAACAATTATTCTGATATTTATATTATTTATCCGATTTTATTATTAGTCGTCAGACTAGGGATATTCATATTTTGATATTACTTACTGATAGGTTATATACTATAATATAATACTAAGATGCATATACACACTACTCACTAATATTATTATATACATATATAATTAATTATTCTTACTTATTATACTTAATTATTAATTAAATATAAAATATGAAGGTATATTTTATTCACCATAAAAATATCTTTAGTATAGGAAATATTATATAATGTATTATATATATAACCAATATTAGTATATAATATATATATAGTATTAATAAATATGATAAATTATAATTTTTTTATCAACGTAATAGGCTCACACTTTTATTATATTTATAAAAACATGTTTAAATTTTTGTTTTATAAAAGGAAAAAAAAATTCTGTTTATATTTGGATGGTTATTGGGCATAACTTTTGGTAAACATATTGATCCAATAAATTAGGTTTGAACTAGTTTTTATGGATGGACAAATACTTAACGGGGAATATATTGATACTATTATATTAATATATATTATATATATATATATATACTACTATATATATATATAGTATTTAATTATATATACATTAGTATTGTGGGAAGGAATTTATTGAAATAATTTCTATCTATATAGAATACTTTGTGACAAATCGATTTTTTTGATTACGGGGCCACCTCCTGTTTATGGGATTAACAACGTTTATTTATGAAAAATTTTTGAAATTCGGTACCTGGGAAACCAATCTTTCATTGTAATCATTCGGGGGAGAGATAAATACTGAAGCCCAAAAGTATTATTCAGGGTGAAACCAGTCACAGGATGTCGATGGTGATAATCTTCGACATGTCACCAAAATTTGGTGTAATTACTTTTTGAAACTTCCGAACAAATACAAAAGTTTTAAATAGTTTCTAACGGTATAAGATATGACTCTTATAGTGTATAATATATAGTGTATATTTATTACTATAATATATTATAATAATATACATTTATACTATATATATATGATAAAGTATAAAAATATTCATTACTATACATTTATTCTCATCATATATATATCTATTTATATATTATATATATATATATACAATATATATCATATAATATAATATATAAATATATATATATATATATATATATATTATTAAATATATATATATATATAACATCTATATAGTATATTTCATATAGAATAGCAAATTAGCTTTATTACTACTATAATGATTAGTATTATTATTATTACTATGATAATTATTTAATAAAACTATAAAATAATCAATATATAATATATGGAAAATCATTATATTATTTTATATATATAATATATATAATATCTATATAATTTTATACTATATACTATATTTTAATATTAAATACGTAATTCATAAATATGAGTTAGTATTATATTATAGTATTGGGGGACATGAATCTCAGTCCCTTTTTGGGTTCATGGGGGGGGGGACATTACATTTGAGAAATGACCTGTAATTTTCGGCATAGAGGGGTCGGGATTGGTACCGTATCCTTATTGATGGACGTTAAATCTGGGTATGTCATCTTCTTTCATGCGTCATTTTGTCGTGCTCGGTAATTTAACTGTCTTGTTCGTCATCTCGACTCTCTACGCATATACATCCACCCGTGCTAGTACACACCCGCATCTGCACTGCGAACGAATGGTTATTACATCATTTCTATCTGGAGTAAGGTATGGTTTTTAGCGTAAAAATGGGTTGCACGAATCTATATTTTTTTCAACCACGCAAATTATTTATTTTTGAATATTTGTAATACTTATTGATTCCTATGTATTTATTTATTATTAATATCTTTATTGATAATTATTAGGATTATTATTAATTATTATTATTATTACTTATTATTTTATTATTTATATTATAGTAGTAGTAGTATACAATTGGTTGTGGAAGGTGCAATTATAATTACACTTCATTATATATATATAATATATATATCTATATCATTTATATTATACTTCTTGGCATATATATATATATAATATATATTATACAGTTTACACTACTTATTATATATCTATATATAATATATAATATTATTATACATATAATATATATATATATTATATAATTAATAAGTATATTTAATATATATATCATTTGATATATATTAATAGTAAAAATAATATTATTATATGATAAAATATATATATATATTATTGTAATATTAATATTAATGGATAAATATATATAATTAATTATAATATATATAATATAATATTAATTAAATATATAAAGTAATATTATACTATTTTATATATATTAAGTATTGTTTATATATATATATATATATATATATAATCAAAATATATATATACTATAGTATATATATATTAGTATATATTAGTATATCATATAATATATATATATAATATAATATATTATATATAATATTATATAATATATTATATATATAATATATATATATATTAATATATATATCTATCATATAATCATATATAATATATATATCATGCTTGAGGGGAAGTAATTTTCGGAGACAAATATTCAAAGTTGGGCACATAATAGCTGGTAGGATGGCACCAGGGGCTAGCGGGTGCTGGGAGAATTGCATATCGGCTGCGAGCCATGCAATGTTTAGCAGCGATGTAATTAGAGTCGAGATGAATTATACTGTGGAGCAAGGTGTGGACCGGGCATCAGATTTGGAGCCTAATTTTGAAATCTGTATACAAACGTATAATAGCTCAAGTAAGGTGTCTTACCCTAGGTTAACGAACCCCTTGAACTTGATTTTTAAGGTTTCAGAACCCTCAAAAATGTCTAAGGACCTTCCTTAAGGGGTCCCTTAAGAAAAAAGAAGAAATAAAGGAGAGAAATGAGGAATGCATAATAGAAGAAGACGGAGAGGATAAGAAGGAATAAGCACAAGTAGGATGGAGAAAGATAGATACGGTGGCACTTTACTGACCTTTGCCTGCAAGAGGTGAATTCTGGTTGCAAACGTATAATAAACAGAGTTATATATCTTTTCCCTAGTTTACGAACCCCTACAACTTTATTTTGGGGTTTTCAGCATCCTGAAAGATGTCTATGGAACCCCTTAATGGGTTCAAGACGAAAAAAATAAGATTTAAAGGAGAGACAACATGGAATGAATAAGAAAAGAAGACGGATAAAGGATAAAGAAGGAAAAAGAACAAGTCAGATAGATGGAGCACTGCTACAGGGCGGGAGCGGGACAGGTGCGGTCGGTCTGAGTAAGCATACATTCGTTTAAATATATCAATATTTATGTAATTCACACTTTCCGACCCTCATAGTTTCAATTTGATAATTTCAAGTGCTGTAGGGATAATGAAACCCGTGGGGAGACGACGGAGAAATTGGCTTTGGCCACTTGTCTAAGTACGTTACAGTCAAAATATGTACTGAAGATGACAAAGGATGAGATTTTGAGGAGTCTGAAATGTAAGAACCAGGACGAGATGTAGACGAACCCTAAAAGGGGGTTCAACTGAAAAATGAAATGGATTATCTATCTTAGATAACTTATTTACATCAATGGTTAGTTTTAATTTTATTTATTAAAGGAAATTATTTATTTATTTCAATTTTTTTATTTCAACACCAAACTATATTTCAACTTTAATATTTTTTAATTTTTTTTATTTTAATTTTCGTTATTTTTAATTAAAAATAAATTATCTGTTTTAAATTTTTATTTATTTTTTACGTCATTTAATTCTTTTTTATTTTTGTCTAAGTTTTATATTTTAAAAATAATAAATTGGAAACATTTATCAAGATTGAACTTTGTTCATCAACGTAAAAACAAAGATTAATCTTATTGACCCTAAAGCAAAAAGACGAGTATGACAACCAGCTCACCCCAGCTCTTTCCTCTACAAATGACATATTGCATTTCATTGCTTGTAAGTAATGAATTCAGGATAATTTTATATAAACATAACAAAAAAGTGATGTCTGTTAAAAATATTCATAATAAATTAGATACGTCTTTGACCTCATAACAAACAGTAAAACTAGTAAAGCTAATATGAGCATAGACCACCCAATCTTTTACCAGACAAGGTTTTTCCACCTCGTCGATGACCCGCGCACGCACACTTCAAGACCTTGATCTAATGATTTATTTTGCTTTTGTAATATTTTGTATCATTAAAATAATACATAACATAAAATATATTTCTATTGTCTAAAATTATATGGTACAAATGGAAACGTTATTGGGACCTAAGCAGTAAACAGTAAATCGTATAAAGCAGTACAACTCGCGATCCACTCTACCACTCGCATTCATATCCCAGTGACAAGCGATATATTGCTTCACGTCATATCTAAAGGTCAATTTCTGTATCACCAATATTAAACATCTCTTCATTTAAATATTATCTCAGTAAAATAAAAAACGTTTATTAAATATGTTTTATTGACCCTAAAGCACATACCTTACGTTTAAATAAATCGTTAACATCAGCAACATTTCCCACCTATCAACGGTAAATTAGCCAATTCCAAACAAACTTAATATAACCTCTACTTTTCATTTTATCTATAACATATCAATGTTAATTTAATATTATATTAAGTCACGATACATTAGCATAGCAAAAATTATTCAATCCATTTAACTTATAAAATCTAACGATATCTGAACTTCGATAATATGCTAATAAAAAATATGTTTGATGATCAGTACTATATTATTACTTGGCTATGCTACGTGGTTGTTATTTATCTGGATTGGGGGGTAACATATCTTCAGAGGAATAATTAAACAAAATAAGATAATTAAATATTACAATAAAGCTAACATATAATTACCTGAACTAAAATACATAAATAATATCATAACACTAAACCACAACACTATAATAAACACTATAACAAAGGGTTCCTACACCAAGTAAATTGTATGTGAAACTAGCCAAATTGAAGGTCGTTATAAATGTTATTCATATTAAACTAGTATATTAACAAAACCTACATATATTTGATCATAACTAACTATATAAATTACTGAACTACGAATGAATGCACCACACACACAACACGCACACACACACACACACACACACTACTAATACACATACACATTAGCACAACTAATAACCACACACCATAATTATACTCTTACTTATTCTAATGATAGACTATTTTCTTAATATGCTAACTAACTTAATGCATTATTCGTTACATAACTGTGTTATTTCTAAAGTCATGCATCTGTGTCTTGCTTTCTAAAGACGTGTGGACAAACTTTTTATTTTATATATTTTTTCTTAACCATCAACTTTACAAAAATATTTGTTCAGATATTTAATATTAAAACAATTTCGTTTTCTTTTATATTATCTTTAATTTTCTTAGATATATTACTTGTTTAAATTTATATTTGTTAGAAAATTTAATTTGATTTAATTGTTCTACTTTATTTTTCTTTTGAAGTTTTATTATTTTGTAAGTTTACTTTAAAATAAATATATTTCTTTAACCATGTGTTAGTTCTTTTTGTTTTATTTTGTTTAACAGTTTATTTATCGTATTCAATTTAATAAATTTAGTTTCTCTTTGTTTAAGTCTTGATTAATTTACTAAGTTATAAGTGTAGACGTAAAAAATACGTATGAATGTTTTTAATATTTAAAATTCTAATAAATTGTTTCTAGTTTATTATTTATTTAATAAATCTTACATTATTTTAATTTAATTTAAATTTTTATATTTAAAAACATTTTATTAAAAAATTTATTTTTTTAATAAAAAATTTATTTAAAACTTTAAATTTTACTTAAATTATATTTTGTGAACTTTGTATATATGGACCTAAAGCAGTAAATGCATACACCGCAATACACCATAATCCCCACCCACCTCCTCACACTGTGGATTGGTGAGCGGCGGCCATGCTCTACTTACTTTACTGCTTCAGTCAGATTTAGTTATATTAATTTGTACAGCACAGCAAACAAATTATTTTTTGTGTAATATCAGTATTGAATTATATGAATTTTTATTATCTAATAATAATAATAATAATCAAAATAATAATAATAATTATTTCTAATAAAATAATAATAATAATATTAATGAAACTAATAATAACTAATAATTAAAATAATTATATTAATGTAAATAATATTATAATTAATATCAAATATAATATAATCATCATCAATCATAATCATAATATATAACATAGATAACTGAATCAAATCATATCATAATAATACATAATAATAAATAATAATAAAATCAATAATATATAATAATATAAAATATAATAATAATAATAATAATAATACATATAACATTATAATGATAGTAGAATAATAAATACATTTGTACTTCATAAGATAAGGGTTATTGCTCGGTTTCTAAATTCCTAAAAACCTCATAAAATTTTTATTAATTTTCTTAAGATTAAATTTTAGAAATAGAAAAAAACAAAATCATTGCCTTCTGAAATGATCCCAGCTTTCCCTCTCACTTTGAGCATTTTCAAGGATATGACTTTAATAATAAACCTAAAATTAAACTTAAATATTCAATATTATTACAACAAAATAAGTAGAAATACTAAAATTTAAATTATACGAAAAATAAATGTGTGCGTAATTCTGGTTTGTGCCTTGGAGAACCTTCTCTCTTCGCTCAATGTAAAAATATTAGTATACGAAAGTACATGTACGTTATTTTATATTGATGTGCGGTCTACGCTTTCTTATAAGAAGGGACTTACCGCTATCTTCTAAGATTCCGATACTTCGTTCTTATCATCATGCTATTTTCCCTACACATTTTACTAGTTCGAATAATATGGTTTCTTAGTTCGATGACATTCAAAAAGCCTCCAAATATCATTGAATATAATGATAGGAATATGAAATGAAAAATATATAAATTAATAATAATCAATTAAAAATTAAATAATAATAATAATATAATAATATAATAAATAATAATAATATACATTAATAAAATAAAATAAATAAATAATATAATAAAATATTTTATGTATTGATAATAAAAATACATATTTTTGTTTGGTTGATGATCGTAATGAGTGAAATTGATATGTAACAGCTGAAATATAGTAGATTACTTGATGTTAGTTACTTTACCGTATGAATATAGTAGAAATCTTTTGATTAAGAAAGCATTATTCGTACAGCACCACTCATCTGTTAGAATGTCTGGACACAGAAATGTTTATAAGTTCACGTAAGTTATTATCTTTAATGGATGTGAAAAACTTTATTTCTAGCATTTTTATCGTTGATATAATATGATAGTAGTTAGGTTTTTATGAATATAGTTTTGTTAGGTTTTATAGAGTATTGACAGATGTGTTATAAATGAACATATAGGATGCTTGATCATAGATATGATTGAATAAAGTAGGGTTAGGTGAGACTTTGCTTAGTGATATTAGCTACTTTACTGTTGTTTAAGCTATAATAAATTTGTTAATATAGATGTTTTTCTTCTACGCAGCGTATGTTTGGTATGTTAAATGCTTTTTTCAGTTCAGGTCACATATATAGCTTCTCTTAGATTGATTTTAAACTTATGTTAGCAATTTATGTTGATCAATATGATATTTAATTTTAGGTATTATGGTATATTTTTGTTTTAGCTCTTCGTCTAAATAAATCAAAGTGTTTAATCCCATGTAAAATCCTCTTCTATTAAATATAAAAAGAGAAAAAGATTTAGTAAACAATAAAATGTTATTTTTAATAAATTTTATGTTATGTTCATACTCAATAGAATTAGATATTTATGTAAATTGTTTATTGCATAAGAAATTTTATGTAAATCATGAATAAAGATTCAATAACACAGAAATGTTTTAAGATTTATGTTTATGTTGTGATCATACAAAGAACTTTTTTTATTATTATGCAATGCAAGAAACTTGTGTGTGATTTTTTTATGCTAGTGGTATACAAAATACATGCTCAAAAATGAACGTCGAGCAGTAAAGCAGGTAGAGTGCATGAACCGGTTTGAGGAGCATATCTAGAGATGGGGTGCAGTCTTATGGTGTTATTGCGTGTAACTGCCTTCCTGCTTTCAAGGGTAATAAGTCAATGTTCGTCTAATAAGAAGTTAAATCTTTTTTTTTACTAAAAATATAAAAGGTTTTTAAATTTTTTTTAAATAAAATTAAAATTAAAAAAAGTTTTTAAATAAATTAATTTAAAATTAACGTTTTAAATATTGTATAAATGAACTAAAACTTTTAATTCTAGAATCAATATTTTACGAATCAATTACATAAACATAAAATAATAACTTTAAAAATACAAACATAAAATAATAAACACCTCACAAAATAAATAAACTTACAAAATCAAATAAATCCTTTTAAACAAAATAAAATTATAAACAAAATAAAATAAAACTCATTCCCCCAAAAATAAACTAGTGTTAATATTAATAGTGAATAAGAATGCTTGCCATCAAATATAAAATTTAATTGAAAATATAATGTTTCCAACAGCGCTAGAACACGATACAGGTGTACTACGTTTAATAGAAAATAGCCGTCAGTGTAAATCTGAAAGATCAAAAAGTAATCTGAGAGTGTATTAAAAAATATTTACTGTACATTATATAATTAAGTTTTTTATAATTAATGTGAGTGTGAATAGGTGTGTGTGTGAATAGGTGTGTGTGTGTGTGTTTATGTGAGTGTGTGTGTGTGTGTGGTGTGTGTTCCTGTGTGTGTTTGTTGTGTTGTGTGCAGCATTTAATTCATAGTTCAGCATGTTATCCATATTTGGTCGGAATCAATTTTTTTTATGTTTTGCTAAATATTACATTTAATGGGAAATTAACATTGACATGCTTAATAGATATGGATTGAAAGTAGAGTTAGGTTTACGTTTTGCTGGGTAATGTTAATAATTTACCGTTGATGTGTAGTGAATGTTAATGTTAGCAATTCATTTATTCTTACGGTATGTTAGGCTTGTTATGATACATTATATTCTTAGTTCAGGTAATGTTATGTTAGCATTGTTATAAGTTATAAGCTTTGTCTTCATGGTTTGTAATTATTCCTGAATAATGAAAGAATTAAATGATTTTAAAGTCTTTGTAATATGTGTAAAGGAAAACATGATTGCATGTTTTTAGTTTTACTCGCTGATATATAAAAATTGTTTATCGTTAGCATTTAATTGTAGTTCAGTATGGTAGCTAGGTTAGGGTATGATAACATTCTGTTATGTTTTGTTAAATTTTACTATGTTAATGTTAAATTAACATTAATATGCTATATATATATAATATATTAGATCATATATATATATATATATAGTATATATAATATAATTATATATTATATATATATACTATATATATATACTATCATATTATATTATATATAGATATATATATATAATTATATATAAATATTAAATTGTATAATATATACTATATATATATATATATATATATATATATATATATATAAATATATTATATATATATATATATATATAATATATATATATATATATATAATATATATATTTATATATAATATATATATAAATTAATTATAATATATATAATAATAGTATATAACATATTATATAGTTATATATATATATCTATTAATACTTATAATATATAAATATATATATATTATTAATATATATATATATAGTATACTATACAATGAATGAAAAGAACAGTTATTTAAGTTTTGTTTGGCAATGTTAGCTTATTTACCGTTGATAGGCAGGAAACTTTGTTGTTGATAACGATTTATTCAAACGTAAGGTATGTTAGGCTTGTTGTGATACATTAAAACACATTTTTAATAAATGTTTCTCATTTTACTGCGATGTATTTACATAAAGAACTTATTTTTAAATTATGTTACACAAAAAATGAAGTTTAAATATGACGTGAAGCAATAATCTACTTGTCATTGGATGAATCCGAGGGGCAGGGTGCACTGTTTGTGTTGCTGCTTTACGGATTTACTGCTTTGCTGCATTAGGGTAAATAAACTTTTTCATTTTACTGTGATATTTTTTATACAAAAAAAACGTTTTCATGTTATATTTATATAAAATGATATCAAAATATAACTTAAAGCAATAAATCAATAGATCATGGGCAGAGGGAGGGGTGGGTTGTGGTTTGCAATACTGTTTTACTGTTTTACTGCTTTACTCCTTTAATGCTTTACCCTCTTTAGGGTCGATAAACCTTTCCATTTACTATGATATTTTAATAAAAAGAATTTATTTTTATGATATTATTATTATTATTATTATTATTATTATTATTATTATTATTATTATTATTATTATTATTATTATTATTATTATTATTATTATTATTATTATTATTATTATTATTATTATTATTATTATAATTATTATTATTATTATTATTATAATTATTATTATTATTATTATTTTAATTAATCATTATGATTCTTTCATTATAAACTGGGGTCCTAAATATAACTCTAAGCGCAATAAACTATTATAAGACCATCAATATGATCATGTACTTCTAGTTTTACGATATAGCTTCTTATACGCATCACTACTTAATAAATATGCTAATAAAATTTTAATAAAGACAAAATGTTTTAATTTATTTTTAAAACAAATAAAATTAAAAAATAAATAAATAAAACTAAAAATAAATAAAAGTTTTAAAAAAAAATAATTTTTTTAAAAAATAAATAAAAATCAAAAATAAATAGTTAAAAATAAATAAAAGCTTTAAAATAAAATAACATATTTAAAATAAATAAAAATTGTCAAATAAATAAATAATTTTTTTAAATAAATAAAAAATTAAAACAAAATATAAATGTAAAATAAAACTAATAAAATAGATCAATCCATTTAATTTTTAAAGGTGAACCTCTTTTAGTGGGGTCGGTTCCAATCTTGGGTGAGTGTCTTGCCATTCCAGACTCCTCAGAAACTCAACCTTTGACATTTCAGTACATATGGATGGATGTAACATACATTAGACAAGGCAAAGCAAGTTTTTCTTAAGGGATGCACTTCCGGGGGGGGGGGTGTTCAGACTCCCTGCAGCAACTTGAAACTATGAAATTCAAAAGCTATGAGGTCTGAAACATGTGAAGCTACACCAGTATTAGTATATTAAACGAATGTTTGCTTACTCAGCACCGCACCGCACCGCACCGCACCGCACCTGTTCCGCCTCTGACACCTGTGCAGTGTTCCATCTCTGACGTTCATTTTCCTTCCTCATCCTTTTTTCGTCTTCTTTTCTTATCCATTCCATATGTTTCTAATTTATTTCTTCTATCGTCTGGAACCCTTTAGAAATCCTTGAGGATGCTGAAACCCCCAAAATCAAGTTATAGAAGTTCGTAAACATAGGAAAGATACATAAATCGACGTAACACGGCGAAATGGAAATTTTTTTGCACATTTTATAGGTTTGGCTAGTTAGAATATCTCTATTGATATAATTATTACTTAAGGATTTTAGATTTAATGTTAGTTATAAAACTTTAATTTGTTACTACACATTAATATTTTAAAATTTAAATAACATTTAATTTGTTTCATCATTTGTTAAATTAGTTTTGAACTCGTCTCTGATGATGCCTGAAGTAGCCAGGCGAAATATTAGATTAAAAGTTCAGAAAGCAGTTGCTCTTTTCTACTATAG
>JABUQX010084321.1:17500-30596 GCA_015478945.1 Trachelipus rathkii
ATCCATAATTTTTTTATTCTTCATTGCTATTTTTTTTAGGGTCTATGCTGTGAATTTTATAAAAATCTGTTTAGAGACCCTTACTGTAAACAATTGCCCTATATTTATATTATATATATATATATATATATAATATTATATATATAAATATATATATATATATATATATATATATATAGTATATATATATATATTATATATATAGAATGTCTTTGAAATCTATATATATATATATATATTTTTGTAATATATATATATATATATATAATAATATTATATATAATAAATAATATATATATATAGTTTAATATATTATATATATATTATTATATATAATCTATAATTTATATCTGTACCTCCTATATAGTTATCCTTGTAAGTATATATAAATATATATATATATAAACCTATAATTTTTTATGTTGCATAAATCATATAATATATATGTGTTTTTATATAGATTTGTAAAATTTGTTATTTATATATATTATATATATATATATATATATATATATATATATATATAATAATATATATATAATATTATTATTATAATATATATATATAAGTAGTAAGTCAGCCACTTGGGCGAACCCACCCTTTTTTTGACGCACGGGGGTTTTTACCTGCACCTTTGACCTTTTTCGAGCTCGAATTTTTACCTTACCTTGACCTTTTTGGGCCTTGACCTTTTTGGCCTTGACCTTTTTGGCGCAACCTGATTTTTGAGAACCCAAATTTTTTGAGACCCCAAATTTTTTTAAGAACCCAAATTTTTTTGAGAACCGTCTAATTTTTTGCAACCCTTCGAAGAAGGTTGCGCCAAACGGTTGCGCAGCAACGTTGTACATGTCCCCCCCTAATTTTTTGAAACGCCTAATTTTTTTGAGAACCCTAATTTTTGAGAACCCAAATTTTTTGGCAACCCTAATTTTTTGGCAACCCTAATTTTTGGGCAACCCTAATTTTTTTTCCGGCAACCCTAATTTTTTTGCAAAACCCTTCGAAGAGGGTTTGCGCCAAACGTGCGTAAGCATACCGTGTATCGTATCCACGCCTAATTTTTTTCGAACCAACCCTTGGGTCTTCTATTGGGTCAATTTTTGCCGCACGGTAATTTTTGGCCATCCTTTAAGGGCTTAGCCCTTTTTTGATTGTCTTTACCTTGTTTGAGCATGATATTTCGGCCTTGACCATGCCTATACCATGGGTCAATTTTGGCCCACGGTAATTTTTTATCCTTCCTTTAGGGGCTTAGCCCCTTTTTTGATGTCTTAACCTTGTTTGACCTTGATATTTCGGTCACATCTACACAGCGCACGCCACACACAGACACACACAGATTTACTTACACTCACACAGATCTCTTACACACAACAGTATTACTTAACACTCACACAGATTTAACTTTACTTACAAACTCACACAGTGTTTTCTTACACACATCACGATTTTACTTACAAACACTTACATTTACCCCATAGACAACTTACATTTACCATCAGACACTTACACCTAATGACACTTATACAACACTATGGTCACTTATACACACATACACTAAGACACTTATACACACAACACTTACACTTACCCATAAACACTTACACTTACCCATAGACACTTACTTACCCATAGACACTTACACTTCACCATAACACTTGATACTGTAACACACAGCACAGCACACACACACACCAATCACTTACACTTATAACATACATTCACTATGACACTTATCCACACATTCACTATGACACTTACATTTACACTTATACACACGTACAACCACACTACCAACCCTTTGGTCTTCCATGGGTCAAATTTGGCCCACGCCTAATTTTTGGCCATCCTTAATTTTTTCGACGCAACCCTTGGTCTTCCATGGGACAATTTTGAGAACCCAAATTTTTTCGGTCAACCCTTTGGTCTTCCACTCGATATTTTGAAGCCTCAGCTTTGATGCCTCAACTTTGATGGCCCCCATATTTTTAATGCCTCAACTTTAATGCCCCAGCTTTATGCCTCACGCTTTGTGATCAGCTCAACTTGATGGTGTCAATCTTTGATAGGTAACCTATATTGTTGGTTTTCAGCTTTGATGACTCAGATTTATTGATGGTCAACTTTGATGGTTTCGCAATCAACGTAAGGAGTATCATTAATGTTTCTATTTAGTGTTCTAGCAGTATAGATAGTGGCCAGGTGATGCCTAGGTGAGTGCCAAGTGAGTGCAAATGGTGCCAATGAGTGGCCCAAGTGGGTGCCACATTAGTGCCAAGTAGTCACATAGTGCCAAGTGAGTGCCGTAAAATAGTGCCAACTGATTGCCACTTTTTTCAAGCCTTTTCTAGCCTCCCTGAGCCTAGAAAAGCCCTAATATGGGTTCTACACCTAGGTAATAAGGTATGAGGAATCGATTGTGTATATTACAATCTGCTAGAATGCTTCCTACTATGAGTTAGTATTTTATAACACTTATAAGCACTTACACTCGCCATAGACACTTACACTAGCCCATATACACTTACACTCACACGCAGGTACACTTACACTTACACCCTCGAAGCTCAATTTTGTTGCCGCATCTTTGATGGCTCATCTTTGATGAAGTCATCTTTGATGAAGTCATCTTTGATACCACCTATATTGATGATTCCATCTTTGATGACTCATCTTTTGTATTCCTCTAGATCATAAGCTACCCACCAGGCCGCAGCATGATCCCACCCGCGAAAGGCCCACGACCCGCACGCCTTTGCAGGTGCGTCCCGCCGCGCGTTACCCACCCGCCGCGGCTGGCGCCCGCAAGGCGCCATATACGCCCACGTATCCAACACCGCGCGTGCGCCCGCAGGCGCAATATTCCCGCACGATTGAAAAATATATATATATATACTATGAAGTCATTTCATTTTTTATTTCATACTTAAACATTTTTATTAAAACATTTTTCGCGAACCTAAAAACTGTAACTCATTACAGCCATCTTTTATTTTTACTTAAATACTTTTTAATTTATAATTTTTAAAATTGTATGTAAGGAAAAAAAAAACCAGAGTGCCTGATATATAAACATTTTATTTTACTACAACTGTACGAAATTTTATTAAAAACATTAAATTACATACCTTAAAGCAGTAAATCAGTAAATCAATAGAGGTGTTACATCGCAACAAGGGTTAGTATACTTTTGTTTTACTGCTTTACTGCTTTACAGCTTACATGTTTTTACTGCTTTAACTCATATGTTTTACTGCTTTAACTCAACATATTTATTAAAATTACATACCTAAAGCGTAAATCAGTAAATCAAATAGCCCTCCTCACACATAGCAAAAAGGGGTTAGTATGCTTTTGTTTTACTGGTTTACTGCTTTAAACTCATGTTTTCACTTGCTTTAAACTCATATGTTTTACTGCTTTAACTTCATATATTTTATTAACATTACATACTTTAAAGCAGTAAATCAAGTAAATCAATGAGAGATGTTACCTAGCAACCAAGGGATTAGTATGCTTTTTGTTTTAACTGTTTTTATTTATTTTTATCTCATGTTTTACTGCTTTAACTCATATGTTTCTACTGCTTTCACTCATATATTTATTAACATTACATACCTTAAAGCAGTAATCAGTAAATTAGTAAAGGTGTGCCCTAACACCAAGGGGGGATTAGTATGCTTTGTTTTACTGCTTTACTGCTTTAACTCATGTTTTTACGCTTTTAACTCATGTTTTAACCCTCGGTATATTCATTTTTAAGAACTGCTTTAACTCATATTGTTTTACTGCTTTAACTCTATGTTTTACTGCTTTAAGTTTTTTATTTTGTTTAAATACTTTTTATTTATTTTATTATTATTTTATTTAATTTTTTATTTATTTTATTAATTTTTATTAATTTATTTTTATTTTTAATTATTAACTTACGTGTTAATTTACTTCATGCCCTATTGTTAATTGATTTTAAGAACCACATACACACGCAAACACGCACACACACACACACACACACACACACACACACACACACACACTTACACTCTTACACACATTCACTATGACCATTTACACACATTCACTAGACACTTACACTCCCCCATAGACACTTACATTTACACTTATACCCACACACAACGCACACTCACTTACACTTATACACACATTTACTATGACACTTATTAACACACATTCACTATGCACTTACATTAACCATAGACACTTACATTTACACTTACACAACACACACACACTCACACACATTCACTATGACAACTTATACACACATTCACTATGACATTACACACGCAGTACAGATTTACCTACACACAGATTTACTTACACTCACAACACAGATTTACTTACACTCACACAGATTTTTAACTTACACTCACACACAGATTACTTTACACACACAGATTATACAATACCACACAAAACCAGATTACTGGAACACTCCAGATTTACTTACACTCACAAACAGAATTATTTACAACACACACACACACACCCACACACACACGCACACTCACTTACACATATACCGTTTTTTTATTAAAAATTTATGTTTTAAATTAAACACGTACATTGTATATTACTCATATCAAAAATATACTAAAATTATTCTCAAAGTTTCTTTAAAACTTCTATAATAAAATCAATCATTATCTTTGAACAGAAGAATTTATTAATTACTGTTATACTTTTTGTTACTATAAAAATTTTTATAAACTATCATTTTAAAATATTTTACTAAAATTTTATGAAATTTTATTAAAATAACATATATTTTACGTACCTTAAAGCAATACATCAGTAAATCAGTAAGGTCAGCCCTAGACACCCTCTACACAAACTATGCCCCGTTTTGTTCTGACTTACTGGCTTTACATCACTTTAAGGCATGTAAATAAGTATAAAAATAAACAAAATAACGTTCTTCTCTGCTAAACATAACATGTATTTTTATTAAAATCTTTTGAATTTCTTTATTTAAAATTAACAATTATTCCTTACATTTATATTTTTTCGCTCGATGTTAACTAAATATACTCAAAGTTTTTTTAAATAATCCGGATTTTCTTTATCTATATTATTATTAAATCTTATGTAACATTGACCAATCCCATCCACGAGAAAACACAACAACCCGCACTCCTAACAGATACGAAACTGACCTCTCTCTCTGTAAAATGTTTGTTGAAATAACTACTTTAGGGCCTAAATTTAGGATAACCTCCTTTTTGTAGCCAGGGGCGATTTAGGCCTAATTCCAGGTCAAATATACTTTCAAACTGACCTTTTTCTGTAAAATATGGTGGCAATAACTACGTTAGGCCTAAATTTAGCCTAAATTTAGGATAAGCCTTTTTGTATTCCATGCTGATTTAAGTAATACCAGGTCAAAAGTAATTCCAGTATAGACAAGGATCCATTGTTATTATTATTATTTTTATAACATTTTTTCAACCTGAAACATGCTGGATCGGTAAGATCCTTTAAGCAGGTAAGAAGGAATGTTTTCCTTTTGATTGGTCGGAGTAATCCTTATCTCTATATGGCCTCGTATGTGATTGTCGAGAATTATTTTTATCGTCTTTTGAAATTAACTTTTGTTCTTTAACTTGTATTTGAGCAGGTGTGTTTATTATCTTTTAGACCCAAACTCATTTTAAATCCATAGTCATTTTAGCTGTTAAGCGGTTCACAAGTTATCTGATTTGTATTAAAAGTGTTTTATTTTTACTAAAAAGTGTATATCATATTTATAATAAATACTTTACATTGAGGAATAATTATTAATTTCAATAGAATAGATAATTAATTCACAAGATTTATAGTAGATCACGTGAAGCAAACGCAGAGCGCCGCAAGCACGACACGGTGCGGAACGACGCATTTAACCCGCCGAGTAATAATTATACGCGGTCGCGAAATATATTTTCTTATGATATCCGTTGTAAACTTTTCATTCATCATTTTTGTATTTTCAAATATAGTTTCTATATTATGAATCGTTTCATTTTATTTCTTATTGAACATTTTTAATTTTTATTTTATAGAAGAATACCTTCCACTGGTAAAGTTTCTTGAAAAAACATTTAGTTTTGAAAAGAACATTTTGTTTTGTAGAAAAGCAGTTTGTTTTATTTTTCCTAAAGTTATAATTCCTTGAGGGAAATAGAACAAATACTCCGGCTGTTGACGTAGGCCATGTTCATCTTTGTGGTATGCCTTTAAGATCTTATTACTTTAAGGAATGTAAAATAAGTTTTATATGCCTTAAAGTTACACCTATATACGACGTAGAGTTATAATGTATAGAAGTTATCCCATTCCCTCCCTTTTCAAGGTATGTATTTACGGTTTTAATCTTTCTCTATGTAAAAGTTATGAAAAAGTTGTTTAATCTAAAATATTATTAATATATATATATATTAATTTAATTAAATAAATAATTTTCATGCATAATAAACTTCCCCTCATTGTACAACCCGTAATTTCTCTTTATGGATTTCCCGGTAATTCGGTATCATATCATATACTTCAAAATTACATTGAAGTATGTAAGTTCATACCTCTTCAATATCATCAGATGTTGTATGCATTCGGCAACCAACGAGAATATCTCCCTTGGTTTGTAATAAACACTGATTTACCAGGATTTTAAATAAACTAATCCGCTTGAACATATGTTATAACAGGTTCGTTAAAATAATACCTTGATACAGTACACACACTAACATTATACATACTGAATGGGACGTAGTGTCCAAAGATTCCAACCTACTAGGATGTATGACCCTTTTCCACTTTGAATAACAACGCGCCATTTTATCGCCGACCCGCGTAGTAATTTATACGTCGGCGGTTTCATGCGTCGTTCCGCCGGGTGTGCTTGCGGGCGCTCTTGCGTTTTGCTTTACGTGATCTACTTACATTGAGGAATAATTATTATCTATTCTAGTGAAATTAATAATTATTCCTCAATGTAAGTATTTATTATAATATGATATAACTTAGTAAAAATAAACACTTTTAAAAAAAATAAAATAATTTGTGCACCCCTTACAACCAAAAAAAACTAATATTTTAAAAAATGTTTTGGGTTTAAAAAAAGAAAAAAAACACACCTGCTCAAATACAGAGTTTAAAGAACAAAGTTAATTTCAAAAAGACGATAAAATAATTCTCGCCCAATCACATACGAGGTCATATCGATTAAGGATTACTACTCGCAATCACAATAAGGAAAACATTCTTCTTACCTGTTAAAAGGACTTAACCGATCCCAGCATGTTTTCAGTTTTTGAATATATTTTATAAAATAATATAATAACAATGATTCTTGTCTATACTGGAATTACCTTTTGACCTGGTAATAGGCTTAAATCAGCATGGGATACAAAAAGGCTTATCCTAAATTTAGGCCTAAATTTAGGCCTAACGTAGTTATTGCACCACATTTTACAGAAAAAGGTCAGTTTGAAATATATTTTGACTTGGAATTAGGCCTAAATCGCCGGGCTACATAAAGGATTATCCTAAATTTAGGCCTAAAGGAGTTATTTCAACACATTTTACGGAGAGAGGTCAGTTTCGTATCAGTAAGGAGTGCGCGGCGGGTTGTTGTGTTTTATCGTGATGGATTGTCAATGTACATCAGATAATAATAATAATAATAAGAAAATCGAATTATTAATAAGAAATATTTTTAGTTCCATCGAGCGATAAAAAATAATAAGTGACATTGTTTATTTTTAAATAAGAAACTTAGAGAAAGTTTTATATACATGTTATGCTTAGCAAGAGAAGAACTTATTTTGTTCATTTTTATCTTAATTACTGTGCTAAGAATGAATGTAGCAGTATCAATATAGAAGCAAAACGTGCATAGCTTTGGTGTAGAGGGTGCTAGGGCTGACCTTACTGATTTAACTGATTTTATTGCTTTAAGGTACGTAAATATATGTTTTTAAAAATTTCATAAATTTTTAGTAAAAGTTATTTTAAAACTTGATAGTTATAAAATTTATAAACAAAAAGTATTAACAGTTAATAATAAATTCTTTGTTCAAAGATAATGATTGATTTATTATAGAAGTTTTAAGAAACTTTGAAATAATTTTAGTTATATTTGAATGAGTAATATAAATGTACGTGTGATTTTAATTGAAAACATAAAATGTTTTAATAAATTAACGTTATATGTGTAAGTGGGTGTGCGTGTGTTGTGGGTGGTGTGTGTGTGTGTGTGTGTGTAAGTAATCTGTGTGTGAGTTGTAGTAAATTCTGTGTGTGTCCAGTAATTGTGTGTGTAAGTAAATCTGTGTGTGGTAAGTAATTCTGTTGGTAGTGTAAGTAAATTGTGTGAGTGTAAGTGAATCTGTGTGTGAGTGTAAGTAAATCTGTGTGAGTGTAAGTAAATCTGCGTGTCTAAGTGTCATAGTGAATGTGTGTATAAGTGTCATAGTGAATGTGTGTGTGAGTGTGTGTGTGTGTGTGTGTGTGTGTGTGTGTGTGTGTGTAAGTGTAAATGTAAGTGTCTATGGGTAAATGTAAGTGTCATAGTGAATGTGTGTATAAGTGTCATAGTGAATGTGTGTATAAGTGTAAGTGTGTTCGCGTGTGTATAAGTGTAAATGCATATGGTGTCTATGGTAAATGTAAGTGTCATAGTGATTGTGTGTATAAGTGTCAAGTGAAGTGTGTATAACCAGATGTGTGTGTGTGTGTGTGTGTGTGTGTGTGTGTGTGTGTGTGTGTGTGTGTGTGTGTGCTTGTGTGCGTGTGTATGTGTGTTCTAAATAATAACAATAGGCATGAAGTAAATAACACTAAGTATAATAATAAAAATAAAAATAAAATAAAAAAAATAATAAAAATAATAAAAAAATAAATAAAAATAATAATAAAATAAATAAAAAGTATTAAAACAAAATAAAAAACATAATGTTAATAAATATATGAGTTAAAGCAGTAAAACATATGAGTTAAAGCAGTAAAACATATGAGTTAAAGCAGTAAAACATGAGTTAAAGCAGTAAAACATGAGTTAAAGCAGTAAAGCAGTAAAAACAAAAGCAAACGCTGGTGTTAGGTCACCTCTATTTGATTTACTGTATTTACTGCTTTTCTAAGTGTATGTAATGTTTAATAAATATATGAGTTAAAAGAGTAAAACAATATGAGTTAAATCAGTAAAACATGAGTTAAAGCAAGTAAAAAAGAAACAAAATACTAATCCCTTGGTGCTAATGTAGCATCTTAATTGAATTTCTGATTTACTGCTTAAGGTATGTAATAATGTTATAAATATATGAGTTAAAAGTAAAACATATGATTAAAGCAGTAAAACATGAGTTAAAGCCAGTAAAGCAGTAAAACAAAAGCAATACCTAACCCTTGTTGGCTAATGTAACACCTCTAATTGTTTCTGATTTTACTGCTTTAAGGTATTGTATTTTAATAAATATGTGAGTTAAAGCCAGTAAAACATATGAGTTAAGCAGTAAAGACATTAGCTAAAAGCAGTAAAGCAAGTAAACAAAGTAATACTAACCCTTAGAATTGCTAATGTAACCCTCTATTGATTTACTGAAATTTCCTGATTAAATTTTAAAATGTTAATGTTTTTAAATAAAATTTCGTACAGTTGTTGGATAAAATAAAAATGTTTATATATCAGACACTCTGGTTTTTTCTTCTTACATACAATTTTTTAAAATTTATAAATTAAAAGTATTAAGTAAAATATAAAAAGATGTCTGTGATGAGTTACAGTTTTTAGGTTCGCGAAAATGTTTTTAATTAAAAATGTTTAAGTTGAAAATAAAATGAATGACTCTAGTTATATATATAATTTTTCATTCGTGCGGGAATATTGCGCCTGCGGGCGTCACGGGCGGGGCGGATACGCGGGTAAAATTGGCGTCTTGCGGGCCGGCACGCGGCGGGGCGGGTAACGCGGCGGGACGCACCTGCGGGTGCGGGTGGTCCGTGGGCCTTCGGCGGTGGATCATGCTCAGCCTGGTGGGAGCTTAATGATAATACAGAAGGTAGCCAAAAGATGAGTCATCAAAAGATAGAATCATCAATCAATAGGTGGTATAAAGATGACTTCATCAAAGATGAGTCATCACAGATGCGGCAACAAATTGAGCTTCGAGTGTGTGAGTGTAAGTGTAAGTGTACCTGTGCGTGTGAGTGTAAGTGTATATGGGCTAGTGTAGTGGTCTATGGCGAGTGTAAGTGTTATAAAAATACTAAATCATAGTAGGAAGCATTCTAGCAACTTGTTATATACACCAATCGATTCCTCATACCTTTTTACCTAGGGGTAGACACCCCATATTAGGGCTATTCTAGCCTCAGGGGAGGCTAGAAAAAGAAGTGGCACTCAGTTGGCACTATGTAGCACTCACTTGGCAAATATGTGGCACTCACTTGGCACTATTGGCAACTGTTCCTTGGACCACACTGGCACTCACCTTGGCTCCACAATACTCATAGACACTAATGAACATCCACCTAGATACTCCCTTACGTTTGATGGGAACCATTCAGAAAGTTGAACCATCAATAAATCTGAGTCATCAAAGCTGACCAACATATATAGGTACCATGCAAAGTTGAGCCATCAAAGTTAAGCCATCAACAAAGGTGAGGCAATCAAAGCTGGGGGGATTAAAGTGGGCAGTTAAAAGTTGGGGCATTAAAAATAGAGCATCAAAGCTGAGGCATCAAAAATTGTACGTAGAATTCAAACGGGTTGACCGGAAAATTGGGTTCTCAAATTGTTCCCAATAGAGACCAAGGTGTTGGTCGAAATTAAGCGATGGCCAAAAATTAGGGTGGGCAAAATTGACCCATGAAGAACAAAGGGTTGGTAGTGTGTTTGTACGTGTGTATAAGTGTAAATGTAAGTGTCATAGTGAATGTGTGTATAAGTGTCATAGTGAATGTATGTATAAGTGTAAGTGTGTGTGTGGTGTGTGTGTGTACGTACAAGTGTCTGGGTAGATGTAAGTGTCTATGGGTAAATGTAAGTGTCTATGTGGTGAGTGTAAGCTGTGTCTAAGTGTCATATGAATGTGTGAAAGTGTCAGTGTATGTGTGTATAGTGACATAAAGTGTGTAATAAGTTGTCAATACGTGGTAAGTGTCTATGGGTAACATGTAAGTGTCTATAGGGCAAATGTAATGTGTAAGTAATCTGTGTGTGTGTAAGAAAATCTGTGTGCAAGTGTAAGTAAATCTGTGTGTGAGTGTAAGTAAATCTGTGTGTGTGTAAGTAAATCTGTGTGAGTGTAAGTAAATGCTGTGTGTGTGTGTGTGCGCAGGCGCAAATAGAGGGAAATATCAAGATCAAACAAGATAAGACATAAAAAAGGGGCTAAATCCCTAAAGGAAGGACAAAATATTACCGTGGGCCAAAATTTGAACGCATGGTAATACATGGCATGGTCAAGGAGAAAATATATGGTCAAACAAGGTACAAAGAACATCAAAAAAGGGCTAAGCCCTTAAAGGATGGCCAAAATTACCGTGGGCAAAAATGACCCATAGAAGACAAGGGTATTGGTCGAAAAAAATTAGGGCTGGGATACGTACACGGTTGCTTAGCAAACCGTTGGCGAAATACTCGACGGGTTGCAAAAATTAGGGTTGCCGAAAAAAATTTGCCGAAAAAATTGGGTTGCCAAAAATTAGGGGTTGCCAAAAAATTAGGGTTGCCAAAAAATTTGAGTTCTCAAAAAATTAGGGTTCTAAAAAAATTAGGGTTTCTCACTAAAAAGATTAGGGGGGATGTACACGTTTAACGCTGCGCAACGTTGCCCAACCCTTCTTGCGAAGGGTTGCAAAAAATTAGGGTTCTCAAAAAATTTGGGGTTCTCAAAAAATTTGGGTCCTCAAAAAAATTGGGTTCTCAAAAACTTTGGGTTCTCAAAAAAAATTCAGGTTGCCAAGGTCAAAGGCAAAAAAGGTCAAGGCCCAAAAAAAGGTCAAGGTCAGGTAAATTCGAGCTCGAAAAAGGTCAAGGTCGGTAACAACCCGTTGGTCAAAATGACATCGTCGTCCAATATGTATGACATAACTACTAATATATATAACATAATACTATATATATATATCTATAATAATATATTATATATATATTATATATATAAGTATATTAATATATATATATATATAATAATATATATAATTAATTATATATATATATATATATATATATATATCATATATATATTATTATAATATATATATAATAATATATAGCAAGCATATATATATTATTAATATATATAATATTATTTATTATATATATAATATATATTATAATTATATATAATAATATTATTATTTTGTATATATTATATTATATTATAATATAATATATATATAAATATATATATATATATTGACTGTGTTTTTTTCGTAGTTATGTTGTCGAAAACAGGATTATACGACTTTAATATAAATAATTATAATATATATATATATATATGGTGTATTATATATCTCGGTAATAGTTAGCTTAGCTCAATCTAAAAAAATCGATATTTTTGGTGGAAGTAATCGATGTTTTTATATGGCTATGAGGCAACGCTGATAACATGGTGTTGTCCACAATTAGGAATATATTTAATAAGGAACATTATTCGGTGTTTTCATATATTGTTTCTTTTTTTATGTTCGAAAATAAGTTAGTTATGTTACCTATTGTTTAAGTAAACCTACATTTTCTGCGAATACTTAAAACTTATCATAACCTAAACTTAAAGGGTCCTAAACCGATTTAAACATAAAAAAAAATCCGGTAGAGGGAATAATTTATATATGAGAGATTTGTTCGAGACTTTAGTTCCTTTTCCGTGGGGATTAAATCATATTAAAAAAAAAGAAACGATTATCGGAGAAAAATTTCGTAATTTCGTCAGATTGAGCTAAACTCAACCATTACTTATATATATATATATTTATATATATATTATATATATATATATATTATATATATATATAATATATTATATATATATATATAATATATATAATATATAATATATATATTATATATATAAATATATAA
>JABUQX010084322.1:0-2500 GCA_015478945.1 Trachelipus rathkii
CCCAAAGAGAGATGATGAAAAACGCGCTTGAGTCAGGACTCTTCCTCGGCTACTTTGTAGCTTGCCTCTGCAGACAGTAGCCTTGCTCATATTATTATGGAATATTTGTGTGGAGTTGGAAATATATACGCTTTTTCAATATTATTTATTATTCTTAGTTTATATTACTGATTTTGTGTGTTTTTAATAAAATTGAGCTGTTTGTTTTATAAATACGGGGATATTGGAATCGTATTCGAGGTTTCATTAAAAATTACTAAATTCTTTTTCGAGCGTTGTAGGCCTATTGAAATTCAATGTTAGAATTGTGCAAAACAGGAAGTGATTCATGATATTGAAACCATTCATATAATTAATATTATTATTATTATCATTGTCGCTAATATATAATATATATATATATAGTATATTATATATATATAGTATATTATATAATATAATAATATATATAATATATATAATATATATATATATATAATATATATATATATATATATATTAAAATGTAAATAATAATATATATATATATTATATGGATAGTATATAATCATATATTATAGGTATATATATATATAGTATATATATATATATATATATATATATTCATATATATGGTGTATATATAACCTCACCAACTCTATACTATATATATTACCCCACACGGGTATAGCGGTATAGTATATTAGTTATCAGAACGGTCTGCACACCCCGCTCATTTAGGGTAGTCCGCTAGCGCAACTCCGCACCCGAGAAAAGGTCAGTGCCGCTAGCGCTCCTCGCGCACTTTTCAAACCTCAAACTCGCGCTATCGCAAGTACCGCACGTCCCGCCGTCTCCCGCTAATAATGTGCGACTTCACAAAAAATTTTAATATAATACTTAATAGTATATATCCTTACAAAAAAATTATTACAATATTATAGAAAAATTGGAATGATACTTTACAAGATCTCAAGATTTCTGAGCTTCATCTCAATGTCGTCTCAAAGACAAAGATCCATATTACCTTTCAAAAAAGATTAGGTGCTCAAAAATTAAAAAGCAGTTAAGGCTGACCTCTTTGCCCTCAAATATCCCCACCAAAACTAAATATTCGCTCTACAGCCACAGAACTAGGGAGAGGTGTATATTTTATGAACAAGTTCAACAAATTGTGCCTATGCTGAAAGGGAAAGATGTCCTGTGAGAGGAGTGCTCGGTTAGTTCACGTTCCAGCAGTCCATTGCTAATTTTAAAGGTCTCACCTAAATCATTCTGTCTCCTTCTGAAATATTTTGACGGCACCCGTCCACCCTAAGAAGGTCTAATTTCGTCCAAGACTTTGTAGAACCTGAAAGCCTGACTCCTGCAGAGACGATGCTAATGCTACGTATCAGCTCGGTGCTATAATAATAGTATATATATATATATATATATGATATATATAATAGTATATAATATATATATATATAATTATATTAATATATATATATATATATATATTAATTATTATTATATATATATATATATATATATATATATATATATATATATTATAAATATATATTATATAATATATAGCTATATATATAATATATATATATATATATATATATATATATATATATAATATATATTATATAATATATATATATATTATATATATATAATATTAAAATATTTTTTTTTAAACCAATTTAAATAAATAAAAGAAATTTTTTAAGAAAAATAACTAAACGAGATAAAGTTTACGTTTCGGGACTTATATCCTTGGTCCCTCATCAAGAACTAAAGCAAATTTTGGGCAAATTATTAAAAACACAAAATATAAAAAAAGTATTAAAAACACAAAATAAAAAATGAAAATATAAATTCAAGCAAAATTTGCAAATTATTAAAACACAAAATATAAAAAAAGTATTGAAAACACAAAATAAAAAAATGAAAATATAAATTCAAGCAAAAAAGACAGAGTTGCGTCACATTCCTAGTCATTTTTATCTGTATCCAAAAAATATTAATTATTTCAAAGGTAAGTCCTTAATATGATCTGATATAAATCTTTTGTGATTGGAATCAAAATGAAAAATCCTTCTGAAACATGTTAAAATACTTTTTTTGTAGAAATGAAAAAGGACTCAATCAATTGTAAGTTTTTATCTTTGGAACGAAACAAAATTCTGCACCATTCAATTAATAACATGATCTTCTTGTGATAAATGTCTAAATACAGTACTACTTTCATGCCTCTCCTGACTTCACCTACATGTGGCAATTCTCGTTTTAAGGCCTTTAAAGTTCTCCAAAATATATAATCATTGCACATATACAAGGAATGTTGTAACACCTCCCATGGCTTTCTCGTTCTTTTTGTGTATTATTAGTAATTAAGATTCTTGAAAAAGTGTATCAGGAAAACTGAAAATTAAATTATATTAAAATAAATGTTTAAATATAAATTTAAGTTCAAGAAGTTGGGGTGAAAAAGGAATAACTTTTAACATTTTCCATGACAAAAGGA
>JABUQX010084322.1:7500-10000 GCA_015478945.1 Trachelipus rathkii
CCGATAAATTTGGCAAGCGACCCAGTCTTCGACAGATTCAGTATACAAACCTTTGTAGAACATGCGCTAAAAATATTTCTCATCTTTTCCATTACCTTGTGTTTCTTTTGCTTTATTATCTTCAATTTTACTCTTTCTAGGCTTTGTATTTGTTTCCCCGTAGTCGCCATTTGGTATGGGAAAAATTTCCCTAGGTGATATATTAAAAGGGGAAGTTAAGTTGCGGCAAGCTCCTTTAAGCATCCCTTGATATGACTTTTCAGCCGGAGTTACCAATCCTGTTACGAAATCCTAATGATAAGAACATCCATGCATTAGATGATTTTCATTTGAAAATTGGGATCTCTTTAATCATCCTTATCTTCCTCTTAATTATTAGTTGAAGGAACCTGAACATTTTTGTAAATAATTTTTTTAAAAAATTAAGGAAAGAATATTCGGAAAATAAAACATATTTATTAATTATTATCTTCACACCTTCGAACAAACAAAATACACTATTGTGAAATGAGTAACAAAAAAGAGAGACGCCACAATTTGTAAAAAAGTCTAAGAAATTCAAACCAATTTGAAATTATAAATAAATCGAAAATTAGATATCGTAACAGTTTTAAACTTACTAAGTAAGTACATTGTTCCATCGTGAACAATTGTACCAAGTTTTAATAATTAGAATGGTCTAGAAGTTTTATTAGAATAATTTTAGCCAACACGACTAAGTATATATATATATATATATATATAATATATATTATTATATATTTTTCTGTATATATATATATATATTATATATATATATATATATATATATATATATATATATATTATATATATAGTAATTATATATATATATATATATATATATATATATATATAAAAAAAATTAATTTAAAATTTAACTATAGTATAATATTGGTAAAACTTAAGTTTCTGTCTGACCTTCGATTTCTATATATCGAAATATATATCGATAACCGATATCTATATATAGTATATATATATATATATATATAATATTATATTATATATATTATATATATATAGATAATATATATTTATATATATATATAATTATAATAATGAAAATTATAATGTACCTAACGAAACTTTATCCTAACCTTAACTTAAAAGCCGTACAGTACGACCTTCTAGACGGTCGTCGTTGCCGTAGGAACCTTAGACCTAACCTACGATTGATATGTCGTCCGTAAACCTAGACCCTAGTGTAACCTAACCAAACTTATCAATTACCACACTTAAAAGCCGTACAGTACGACTTATCTAGACGGATCGTCGTTGCCGTAGGATTTAGACCTAACCTAGATGGATATACTTTGCCGTAAACGTAGACCTAAGCTAGATAATGAAAAGCGCATGCACTAACATTTAAATAAAGTTACTACCTGCTAACGTTTCATTAATGTACAAAAAATAACATAATTAATTAAGAGCATCACTATATAATATCTAAATATTTTTGCAAAAAAATAATCTTTGGAGAAAAACTGTATACTTTGACCTCACAATTCTTACTATTACAAATAAAAATAAAAACTTTGCTCCTCTTTTAGTAATTTCGCACTGTATGTTACACTTTTCACAAAGCTTTTTCTCTAGTATTACTGAAAAATGTTGCAGTAGAGCTAAAATTGTAAAATCGTTTTCACATATTTCGAACAAATCTTTCAAATTCATATTTGGAAATAAATACGGAACACAACTTATATCGACTTATTCGAACAAAGCATAAAAATTATGGACTGTATTATATTTCAACGATATATATATATATTTTTACTGTTCCAATAATATTTTAATTCCCAAATAGCTTTATATATATATATACTATATAATAAATATATAGTATATATATTTATATATCTATATATATATAATATATTATATATATATCATATATATATATTATATATATATATATATTATATATATATATAATATATCGATTAGATATTCGGTATCGATATATATCAAGTATATCGAAATCGAAAGTCAGACAGAAACTTAAGTATAGCCATATATATATATATATATATATATAGGTAAAAGTTACTTAACGCATATAAAGTAAATAATATATATATATAATATATATATATATATATATATATAATAATATATTATATATATATATATATATATATTCTAATATATTATAATAAATAAGTCTGAGTCCCCGAAATGCAACATGCCAAATGTAACTTAAAAAAACTATTGGCTACGGAAAATAAATAACATTTTATTAATCAGGAGACATTTTTATTCATGAAATAATAATAATAATAAAAAATAACGCTTTTGAAAAGATTTAAATTTTTTAAAATGTTGAAAATAATAATTAATGATCGTTTTTTGAGAAGAACGAAGGAGCTCTAGGGGCGTACTATGCAATTAATATTTTCCAATGTCAATTTTTTTTTAACTAAAAGATACCCCAAGGGTAAACCACAAAGATGGAGAGAGTCGGGGTTTCTCGGCTCGA
>JABUQX010084322.1:15000-16394 GCA_015478945.1 Trachelipus rathkii
TCACATTTCCGGCAATATGAAAATATTCACATTTCGCAAATATTTAAAAAAAATTATGTATTTTATATTTCGTAATTTTGAAAATATTAAGATTAAAAAAAAAAAAACATTGCATTGGAGAATATTAAGAAAAATTATTCGCATGTACATTCGTATACGCAAATTCATTCGCATTCGTTATTCGCATTTAATCTTTCTATCTATAATATACTGTTATTTTCTCCCTTTGAAATGGGAATGATGGAGAAAAATGGTAGAAAAGAACCCACCCAAGCTCAAACCAAACACAAATCTTTCAAGCAGGCGCAGATACAGACTTTAAAGTGCGAAATATTAAATTCAGCTGGAAAGAAGGGGGCCCCAAAACGAGCAAGCCTGGAGAGTCAATTTCACCCTAAAATTCAAAGTGAAATCAAATGGCCACCTTGTTTCTAACACCGAAAGGGGCTCGGGACAGGGGTGCAATGAGAGTCGGATAATTTCCCTCTTGCCACACGTCCCCAACGGGTCCACATGAGCCCCGCAAGGGATCCACAGAAATTTTCAAATTTATTAATTTAGATTTTTATATTCAATATTTGGATTGGAATCAATATTAATTAGCTTCTTCTACTAAAAATAAATAAATATTTAATTTATGAAATATTAAATATGGGTTTATGGGTGTCCACATACGTAAAGTTAAGGACTAGGGGGTCATAAGCAAACCAGGTTGGGAACCCCTGCCTCTAGCACAACCGTCTATGTAACTATATGGAAAGAGATAAAGCGCCAAGTATCGGATCGGAGAGTGACAAAGGGCAAGAGAAGTTAGAAGTAGGGGAGGAGTTTAAATCTTTAGCCTTAGACTCACCTTTCCAAAATGTTTCGAGACTGGAGCCCCACGCCCCAGATGTGAGAACAGTGACTCTTAACACTGGGAAAAAAATATGTGAGACTGTTAGCCTCAAGCCCCAGATGTGAGTAACAAGTACTCCCTTACACAGGGCAAATAAAACCCTAATTTATGTTGGAGGAGTAACTGTGGCTGGAAGAAAGAAAATCTCTTCTGAGGAATGAAAAGAATTTCAGCTTCTTCAGGCTGCTTTGTATCGCTTCAACGTGAGCATAGAATATATATATATATATTATTATATATATATATATATATATATAATATATATATATATTATATATATATTAATATATATATAATATATATATATACTATATATATTATATAATAGTATATAATATATATATATATAAAGATCTAAATTTAATGCAAATTTTTAATTCGGCAACCATTCCACACACACTCCAGACAAAAGAAAATTGCTCATGGAGTTCCCTCAGCGAAAAGGAACACTGACAATGAATGAAACAGGGCTTAGCAAGCCGATTTAAAGTCCAGA
>JABUQX010084323.1:0-2500 GCA_015478945.1 Trachelipus rathkii
TCAAGATGATCCCTAAATATTTTAAACATTAATGTGACCCTCTTATGTGTTCTGAGGTGAAGGTGAAGTTGATTTTACTAAAACACATACATACAGTGCATACTTGGTAGCCAGAGGCATGCTGCAAATACCAAATTCTGAGGAGAAATGATTTAAGAAAAGGGGTCAATACTCTCCTTCATGATATGACAAGTTTGCTTAATGTATGGTAATATTGAATAAATAAATTTTATATATTAAATAATGCATTTATAGCAAATTTTGAATACTAGGTTAGAAAGTTTCAAATTGGTATTATACTCTATAAGGTGCTAAAAAAATATATTTTTGAGCATAAATATTTTAACAGAAATTAGTCTATAACTGAAAAGTGAATATAAGAGATAATTAGTAAGGCTGGGAGGAATTAGCATAATTGCAATTAACTCTGTATGATACTATAATATAGTAAGATGAGGAAGTGGGCCGTGGCCTAAGAAGTAATTAATGGCCATGGAAAACTAGATTTACCACCTGAGGAGGTCAGTGGAGCCATTTTATGGAGTGATATTAGGGAATTTCCTACTCAGAAAAATTTACCAATTGAGTGAATGGTGTAAAGTTTCCTATTTAAAGCTCATCATTATAAATAAGCTAAATACAAGGTAACCTTGACTGGACGTATAATTAATAGTAATTAACATTAACTAAATCAATTAATTAATGTATATATATATATAGAAGAGGTAAGTAACTAATATAAATTAATATAAATAAATAAAATATGATAATTAAATAATTAATAATTAAAAATTAAAAATATAATAGATTTTAATAGATTAAATTATAAGCGAAAAAGTTATAATATAATAATATAATAATATAATATAAATTAATAATATAATAATATAAAAATAAGTAAAATAAATAATAGAATGAAATATTTAATAACAAAAATAATAATGCATCAATTAATTTTAAAATAAATTAATAAGATCTAATGAGATAGATAATAATAACTAATAAACAGCGAAAATGACTGAATAACAGGGAATAATAGAGAATACAGAGAGTATCACATAAAGTACGATGCAAGAATAGACGAAGAGGGCACGATAACAATAATGAGGATGAACTAGATCACAGTGCGAATAATAAAGAACAATAAAAGTAATAATGAATACAGAATCAAAAAGAGTTATTAACGTATAACAGGGATGAAGCGAGCACAGAAGGGTGATACCATAAATAAGCAAGTACAATAATAAGAATAATGCGGACAGAATGAATAAGAGCATATGAATCAATGAGAGAATAATGAGATCGAAATAATCATTAATAATATAATAATAATAGAGATGGGATAGTAAGCGGAAGGCTGGTCTGAATGCGACTTTAATGGATTTTGTAATGAAATAATATACACTTACAGGTAAAAAAGGGTTAAATGGAATAATGAAGAAAATTGTACGTAAGAGTTTCCGCAAGATATATATATATATTATATGAGAAGATTGTAGCGGGCATGACTGGATCACACACCATACTTCTATCATGAACTAGGGACCACACTATATATTATAGGAGGATCAATCCCATCCGGGGCGAGGACTGTCCTTTGGCGGTCTGACCATCCAAGGCCAACTGCTAGGATATTAGTACCTCGGAAAACTCTGGTGGATGGAATGCAATAAGGCGAATATAACATATACAAATCACTTCGGGAATTAAACGTAATCTTTGACTATATGAAAGCGGTTTTGCCCTCAAATTTATGCATATAGAGTTAAGAAATTTATACACTGAGTTGTGATGGTCTGTCCAGAAAAATAAGACGTTAAAGGATATCTCCAGAATTCGGCAGATTTTAGGAAGTCTCGGAGAAGTTTGACACGTCTGCATTGGACTTACTGTAGTTTCCGTATAGTAGGGTTCATTATCTGGCTTGTTTTTTTGATAGATTTAGTAAGTATGTATCCCTTCGTCTACCTCTAGCAGTGCACAGTCGACCTCGGTTTTGATTCGTGTTAGTGAAGCGAAATTTTTTTCCGTCTTATTGGCTCGATAAAAAGACTCATCTCAGATTGGGAGAAGCCAGTTCACTGCCAAATTATTTAAAGACGTGTGTAACCTACTCGGCATAGATAAAATTTTCACAACGGCTAGCTCAGCAAATGTGAATGGCCAAGTAGAAAATTTGAACCAAGCTCTCATAGTGTACACTAAGGTGCAATGATTAAATGTGGGAAAATGAAGGGCTTAAAAATGGCCTAAATTTTGGCCTGGGCCTGTACTGGTTTGAGAATAGCCTCTATAATACCAAAGGGGTTATCCCAGGTGTGCCTTTAGTTCCAAAATCTATCAGTGCCCCAGGATAGCTTGTTACAAGAAGGAGGCACTGCAGTGCCACGGTCAGTAAAGTGGCTTATTTGAAGAAATTACGTGGCCTTAATGCTAAGCCTTTGGCACCAACATGTTTATATAAAAAATGAAAAATATTATTTATTTCGAAAGATCTCCA
>JABUQX010084323.1:10000-22095 GCA_015478945.1 Trachelipus rathkii
TAGTTTTCAAAACTTTTCCATAGCAAGTTGTATTTCTTCTACAAAATCCCATTATGTACGTGAAGGTAATATTTATACGAGCATATATATATATATATATATATATATATATATACGTATATGTGTGTGTATGTATATCTATTTATGTTTATATTTGTATCTATCTATCTTTTTTGTATATTATATTTGTGAAACCATGCAGAACCCTCATTTCAGGACTATTGCATATTAAGCGAACTTGCGCCATTTTCTAAGCAGTTTCCTCTCTATAAATAACCGTCAGTTAAAGAGGAATTTATATAAGCATTTGAGGCATGTAATGATGATTCTATTTGCTAACGTTTTAACAGCATTTTTAAATCGATTTTGTAACTAAAAATTTGCTTGATAAATAAGTAGAGTGTTCCATAACATGAAAATTATGACAAGTTGGACCTCTTATATAATATTACAATGTGGTTCGGTATACGGTTTCACCAAATATTGTTTCTTGAAATATAAGACTTAACTTGTAAAGATTTTACTAGTTTTGCTCATATATATATATATATATATATAATGTTGTTATATATACTATAACTCTTATATATATGTATATAGCATATGATATAATAACATATTTATATAGCTGACCCTATCATATTACATTAGAGAGTTTTCCCCTTCTTGCGGACCTTCTATAATTCATTAGGTTAGAGATGCTTTTTCTTGGCTATTAGATCTATCTCGAGAAGACCATTTGTTAGGTAGACACAGATTTACTATATATATATATATATATATATATATATATATATATTATATATATATATCTATATATCGATATATATATATATATATATATACTGCTATATATTAATACTATATATCAAATTATATCGATATATCCAATACTCGATATATCGATATATATCGATATATCGAATATCAAAGCTCAGACAGAAAGATTCGAATTTTACTATATATATATATATATATATATATATATATTTCCTCATATATATAATATATATATATATATATATATATATATATATATATATATATATATATATATACTTCTGTATATATAACATATATATATTAGAATCTTTCATTTTGAGTCTGGCCTGTTTTAACTAGATTTTCAATTCTTTCTCATTTTCTTATTTTCTCTCTTTTAATTTTTGATATATTTTTTCTAGTTTTGTAGCACATTTGAGTAGATGACCATTATCCTTATTTTAAAACTAAGTACAATCTGCTAATGGAAATGATTATAAGGTTTGTTATTTTATTAAAATATTTTCGCCAACCTTATTAAAATATTTACGTTGGTGACTGCTTTGCATTAATTAGTTAATTTTGAAAACGAGACCACTTAACGTAACTCTACATCTAATGGTAGTTGCTTCTCAGCGCTGAGAGTAAATATGATAGTTCAATTCCTTAAAAACAGTGATCTTTGCTGCAACGGCACCATTACAAACCGTCAGAATATTCTAGCCGTGTTAGTTTTTCATTTGTGAAAAAAATGCTCAAGTTTTCGTTCGTTTTTGTCAACTTAACGCAAAATCGTAAAAAAATGCTCACCAAACGTAAAGAATTTCCTTAATTCTGTAATATAGAATAAAATTCTGTATAAAATAGCAACCTTACAGAATTAAAAAGAAATTCCTTACGTTTGATGTGCATTTTTGAGCTTTGGGCTAAGTTGACAGAGAAAACAGACAGCCTCTTTGACCCACAGCACTTTAACTGCATATGCAAATGTTTCTGTAAAAACACTTAACTCACTTTCCTGTCATTAATATAATTAATCCGTCCATTCCAATGGTTATTCTATGAAAGCACTCCTGTGGCACGTTTTTACTAAGAGTTTGAAAGTGGTTTGGTGATTCTCTCCTCGGAAAGTATTCATTAACAAGATTCTTACCTATTGAATATATAATTCACTTCAGGGACTCTGATTAGTTGCCATGATAGTTTTATAATTAGTCTTCAGGAGCTTTATATTATAATTGCAAACAGTCTTTATATTGTATATTAGTCTATGTCAGGTGTATACGTGGGCCGCACATGCAGCCATCAGCACATTTTCAAAATAATTTATTTTGAACTTTATCAAATTATTAATCTACAGTATATACAGTATATATATATATATTCTATATTTTTATATGTTATAAATTATATATTATATTATATATATATATATATATATGTATATATATATATAACTATATATATATATATATATATGCTAACTTTTTAATATTTTTTGGGTTCACTAAGGCAATAATAATATTAATAACTAAATAACCAGCCTATATGTTTTCAACAATATATATATATATATTATATATATATGTATATATGTATATATATATATATATATATATTTATATATATATATATATATATTTTTGACCCCATATATATATATATATATATATATAATACATAATATATATATATATATATATATATATATATATATATATATATAACTCTATATATATATAACATTATATTATAACTCCAATAACAGCCAATATAATATATAACTATACTATATACCATATGTTTGACCCACGAGGACTGTTTTGTAGTCAGTGTGGCACTCCACAGTAAATGAGTTTGACACCCTGGTCTATGCAGAGGCTTACAGGGGGGGATCTTTATATTAGTCTTTTGCCTTACATTTACATACTGAACAAAATGACATCCCGGGGATCACGGAAATATTTCTACTCATATGAGAGATAAGATCATCATATACAACTTTCTCATATTGTGGAGACTTGGAGGTAGGGTATAGCCGAACGCCTCGATCGTGTGTCTTTTTCAAATTAGTTTTAATTTCCTAAATTTTAGAATCTTTAGATAAATGTTATCGACTGGGTTGGCGCGGCGTACCAAAGATGCAGTGTGGTGCAGTGCCGGAGATGCCCTGGATCAGTCTTGTGCCGGTGCGGTGCAATTTTAAAATATAGAGGTGCGGTGCGGTGCACGTGAAACAGAGATTACAGTGCGATAAAACTGACTTCTGGTGCGGTGCACGTACGACGTGCGTTGCGTACTGGTTCCGGTGGCAATTGCAATGCGCAAATTCCGGTGCTCGACCAACCCATCACCGCACTATTGACATTAATACCAGCAATGCTCTTCGGACCAGGCTTCAAATCTATTTCCGCATCGAAAGGGATCATGCTGCGATTCATTCGCAAAACTTTATTCTTTCGATCAATCTAGATAAATGAGTCAAGGAATTTTACTCTCATCGGCAGGATTCGACCATGGGGCTCACGTCGCTGAGTTAACTGCGGACAACCAGGAACTCTATCCAGTAAATTTGGAGAACTCTTAAACCTTCGAGGCTCGATCTGAGACGATTATTTCTATTGATAATAATTATCCTTCATTAACTGATGTCTTTGGGAAATATAATACAGTTAGGTCCGTGTCCAAAAATATTTATCTATTTTTTGGTACACACTTAAATAATTTTGTATTTGAACAATTACTACTCCCTAACCGTGCATACGCCTGTAACTCACTCACACACAGACACGCGTCGCACCACATTGCATATGCACGCATACTCTTATTTTTACACACACACATTTTACACACACACACACATATATGTATACATATATTTCTAAATATAGTATATACATATATATATTCATAGATGTGTGTATAAAAGGGGGCTATATGGAGTGTCCTTATATGTGTATATAATATATGCTCTTTATTATTACCTTAACAATAATAATATATATATATATATATATATATATTTATACTATATATATATAACTTACTTTATTTATATATATATATATATATATATATATAACTATATATATATGTATATTATAAATATATATATATAATATCAAAGGAGAATTACTTTTTTCTAGTATTTAGAAATTAAAATAGACCTTAATAGATATGTTTTCTTTTTATAAATGGATTATTTTCAATAGCAATAATGAGACCTCAAGATTTGTTGAGCATTACCAATATATATATATATGTATATATATATATATATGTATATATATATATATAACATATATATATATATATATATATATATATATATGATTATATATATATATATATACTGCTGTTATATATAAGGCTGTGGTACAACCTGACGGGACCCACCCTTTTTCGCTGGGATTAGAGCTATCGCTAACTTTCAAACTTGGTATAGCCAGATCGTTGGGGGTGCGATAAGCTGATCCCACGCGAGTTTGGTGACCGTAGGTCACTAAAAGGAGTGCTGCCCCGAGAGCGCATGGCGCGCCAAATCTCGTTATACCGCACGGCTTTTCAAACCCGAGATTGAGTTGACCTAGCGCGAGAGTTAGGTTCGAGCGTGATGACGTAATCTCGTCGTAGACGAGATTACGTCGGCGAATCTGCAACGCCTGCGACCGCATACACATACACATTATTATTATTATTATTATTATTATTATTATTATTATTATTATTATTATTAATTACATTATTATTATTTTATTCTTGGCTATTACTTCGAAGAAATTGGCGAATCCATAGGATGATCACAATTTCAGATCTTGTGCTCAAACTCCGACTCCAAACTCCGACTCCGGCTCCTGCTCCGGCTCCGACTCCAGCTCAACAGGTCCCAATATATCTATAGAGGTTGAAGTTATCATAGTTAAAATTTGGAGGGTGTTAGATGGGAGGTAACCTCGTCGTAGACAAGAGTTACGTCTGCGTGGGTCCCCTAAGGGGACCGGCACATCATAAAAAAGATGCAGTGCTCGTGATTGGCTGAAATTGGTGAGAGGGGATTCAGGATTGAATTTCTGGGAAGCGCGGAGATAAATGTGAATCTGGAGTTGGTTCGGCACCGGTGTGGAACGCATTGCCGGTGCCGAGTTAATAACAGGTTATAAATAACAACGAATGTTGATGTCGCCTGGGTTTGTGGATTGTAGGGCACTCGAATATGATGGATAAGTCCGTGTAGGGTGTCTAGGACCCCCCATTAGGAGGGTCTCGACTGAAAACTCAGAGTGCAAAACAGAGGTCAAAGGAGGAATGAAGAAGAATGAAAGATGAATAAAGAAGGAAAAAGATGGAGAAGGAATCTGAGACTCAGAGGGTAGGTGTTGACATTTTGCACTGGGGATGCTTCAGCATTTCTCGGTGCGATGATTGCCAAAGTTATTAAATATTTGTATAATAATACAATATTGAATTGTCGTTTATATATGTTTATAGGATGTAGATCTCAACAATGGGTGTTTGAGACTCCCTCATGACCAAGCGGTTCGTGTCAGCACACCCCTGATCGATGCGTGGGCGCTCCCGCAGGGGCGCCAGCCAGTGCAATCCGCCGCATGCGCGCCAGCCAGTGCAATCCGCCGGCGCGATCCGACGCGGTATTGCGCGCCGCCGAGCAGGGCCGGCGCGGAGAGGCGCGACCGCGCGCCCCTCGCATCACGTGTACGATCGGTACGAGAATGCCAAACGTGTTCTGTTTTTCAACTTAATTTTTCAAAAATTTATTATTTTTATTTTATTTTTAATATATTTTTGTTTTTCACTAATTTTTTTTAAGAACTTTTCATGTTTATAACACCAAAAACTTACATTTTACATACCCTAAATCAGTAAATCAGTAAATCAAACCATCATCCAACCACCTTTCTGTCCATCCATGATCTATTGATCTATTGATCTATTGATCTATTGATTCAAGTCATATTTTTTATTAAAATTGCTATGTTTTACATACCCTAAATCAGTCAGTAAATCAAGCCATCCCAACCTACCCTCTGTCCAATCATGGTCTATTGATCTGGTAGTCCCTATGATCTCTGATTAAAAGTTAAAATTTTTACTAAAACAGGTTAAAAGCTGTAATCAGTAAATCAGTAAGTCAGTCAACTAACCTACCCTCCTGTCCAATCATGATCTATTAATCATATGCAGTCTATTGATCTATTGATTAGGGTCAAATTTTACTAAAAATTGTAACGTTTTACATACCCTAAATCAGATAAATCAGTAATCAAACCACCATCCCAACCTACCCTCCTGACCAGTTGTGATCTATTGATCTATTGATCATTGTTCTATTGATCTATTGATCTGGCCCGGTTAAAGTCATATTTTTTTATATTCGTATAAATAAGTTCTTGTAGGACTGTAAAACAGAGCTTCAAGTTTTTATTTTTAAAGCCTTTATAACATAAGTGCAAACCTTTTCTTATTCATTAGTGTTCGGGTATCAATCTAGAATGGACGTTAGTAGGGCTATGTTCCATGCTACATGTCTTGTGTGTCTGATTCTACTGAGGTGTGGAAAACACTGTTAATAGTTTTTGTTTTAAAAGTTTGAGATTTTCGAACAGCCAACTATTGAGATATGGTGTTACAGTGTTTACCAAGAAAGTTTAAAGATTACAAAGATGTAATCGAATTTCACGAAGGGTTATATGACATAAAGCTCTTCAATGTTTGCCAGGGCATAAAATTATAATCCTTGATGATTTGATGCATAAATTGAATGAGGAAATAGAAACTTTCACAGTTTACTCTCATCATTTAAACATCACAGTATTTTTTATAACGCAGAATATCTTTCATCAGAATAAGTATATGCGTGATGTGTCTTTAAACACAGTATTTAATCTTGTTCGGGCAAAGAAGGGATATATGAGTCAGGTTAATGTTGTGGCTACCCAAATGTTTCCTACTCAACGTAAAGAGTTCCTAAAAGTATATAAAGAAGTTACATCTATACCTCATGGTTATTTACTTTGTGAGCTTCATCCTAAGAACACGCATAGAGTGTTACTGCGTACAAATATCTTGCCTAACGAGATTGAGACAGTATACATACCTGAATAATGAGTGATTTAGTAGCAGAGTATTTACCTCTTATGAGAAAATTTAAAACCCTGAAACCTTCTGAAAAACGTAAACTGATCTGTGAAGATGAAAAATTTATACAATGTATAGCTGAAGTATGCCTAAATCTTATAAAAGGAAATGTTCCTTTAAAAAGACAGAAGGTAAAGTTACGTCGTCACAGAAACATCATTAAAAAAACTTGCTGGTAACGTAAGAAAGCTTAAAAATAAAAAGAAGCTATTACAGAAGGGTCCTGCCTTTACTCTTTTTCGTTATAGCACCTCTGATAACCAAGTGGCTTGCTCAATGATGAAGAAGGTAGTGGTTTTACCCTACAACGATTATGAGAAGCTGAAATATAACACAGAAACCTTACATCCACAACAACAGCAACAACAGCAGCAGCAGCAACAACAACAACAACAACACAACAACAGCCACAGCAACAACAACAACAACAGTTCGAACAGCCTCAATCAGACATTCAGCAGCATCAGATCGGATATAATCCTTATCACCCATTGATTCAACAGCAGCCCATGAGTTTATATGATCCTCAAGTTGAACAGATAAATAATTACGAGAAGGAACTGCAACAAATATTAAACTCTGATGTTAACATTCATGAAAAAAGAATCCTATATCAAAATGCTATACAAAAATTAGTAGATCTAAAAGTTTTATTAAATTCACCTAAGGAAGATTCAGCTCTAGTAGCAGATACTAAGCCTATGGTGAAAAGAGAAGACAATTTTAAACATGTACTCAAGGAAAGCTTGCCAATGAGGAGTAAGAAAACGGGTATAGCTCTATATAATATTTTAAAAGATCAGATTACATGGAATGAACTCGGTCAAATCATTATTGACGGGGAAACAATACATGGCTCGAATATTGTTGACTTGATATCCGATCTCTCGCGTGATTGGAAGAAGACTCCTGTAGCAGGATGGAACAGGATCAAACAAGAACTTCAGACTATTAATTTTCCGAGAACTTTAATCCTGAATAAACAAAGATTAGCGGATTTGGATAATATTCCATTGTCTCCTAGACCTGATGCAAGTCCCTCTGGTACTTCTTTTGCATCGGGTAGATTAAAGTTGTTAAGTAGAAGTACATTACGTTCAAGTGTAGGAAGAATAGGAAAAAAACCACACATCGCATCAAAATGGATTAGTTCATAATTTTTATATGACTGTATTATTTGTAATTTAAAATTATGCATATAACCTATGTTATATTTCTGTATACATTTGCTATGTTTTTAGACTTGTAATTTAAAATAGTTAATATTATTTTGTAATTAAAAATAAAATATTTTATATATACATTTGTTTTTTATATCATCTTTCAGTATAAATGAATGTAATTTTTATTGTTAATGTCATTGTGAATCATGGAGGCTAAGGAAGCGGTCGATAAATATTACTTTGATGTGAAACAGCCATACAGTTACGGGGGTTTTTCAAGGTTTGCTTCAAAGTTCCCACAAATTGATAAAAAAGAATTGAAAAAATATTTAGAGGGTGAGGATGCGTTTACCCTTCATAAACCTATACGAAAAAAATTTCCGACAAGGAAAACCATAGCAACACATCTAGATAGCGTATGGCAACTAGACTTAACCGATATGATAAAATATAAATCTTACAATGAAGGTTATCAATATATTCTTTTTGTGATAGATGTATATTCCCGATACTTATGGTTAAAGGTTTTAAAAGATAAAAAATCAAAGACTGTTGCTGCAGCTGTCAGAGAAATTATAAATGAAGAGGAAGACCGATATCCTCAAATGATATGGACAGATAAAGGTTCAGAATTTTTTAGGTAAGAGTTTCCAAGAGCTAGTTGCTGGAACATGACATAGGAGTGTCACAACACATTTTCCAGTTCTTGACAGCTATAGTTGAAGAAGAGTACAAAGAACATAAAAGAAAGAATGCATAGGTATTTCACAGAGATGAATACATTTAATATATAGATATACACTACAGGACTTGGCTTGCTCTTATAATCGATCTTATCTTAGAACACTTAGAATACCCCTCTAGAGATGGTAAAGACAAAACCATTTGTACCCATCAACCCCAAAGGAAAAATAAAAGATAACACAGGCATTAAAGTAGGAGATGTGAGAGTATCCAGGACTGACGAAAAATTTCAGAAAAAGGGTATGGAAGCAAGGATGGTCGAGGAAGGGTTTTAAAAATGAATACTATCAGGAGGATTCAAGAGATGGGTTAAGATTACTATGGGGATTTAGACAGAGGAAAAAAAAAGATAAGGGTTCATTAACAAACAAAATACCCAGAAAATACGGTTTGATCTACAAGAGTCACGAGTATAAAATAAAAATATTATAGGATCCTAGGAAAAGGGTAAAAAATAAACAGTATCTTGTCAAATGGGTTGGTTACCCTCTGAACTTTAACAGTTATATAAATGCTAGTGAAGTTAAGAAACATTGATCAGTTTACGTTGGGAACATGGAGAGTGAAGATCATTTCTATTTAACGCTGCCCTCATCGGCTTCTATGGATCTACATCCTGCTAATAAAATATCAGACTATACAACTCAATTATTGAACCCTATAACTTTTGATCGAGAAATGTACGAAGCAGGATTAAGTGAAATAATTCTTGATGCATCTGTTGAGAATATATTGGGCGTTTACGATATTTAGAAATGTTGACGTCATTAAAAATGTATTAAAATTAACGCAGGATATGCCAGTCATCAAACGAGGCAAGAAAGAATATTTCTTTGAAAGATATTTAATAAACAGAGGTCTCTATAAATCTCTTACCGATGTGTTCGTAGACTTAAACAAAAAATTTGAAGCAAGTCAGTTATGTAATGATTTAGTGTTTCTTGTTAATAAATGCATTAACGAAGATAACGATGTTGTCCATAGCAAAATCTCAAGCTCAATGGATGGACATTAAAAGTTGTGTGATAGTTCAGGTTGGTTTCTATTATTGTGTTGATACTCATATAAACAAAACATCAGAGATAATATCAAACCAATATCTAAGGAGATCTAGTGTTGTTATATACCAACTTGATGGAGAAGTATGTCATGAAATGACTTTTCGAGTTCATTACAGTTTGTATGCATGCCTTCTATAAAAGATGGCTTTATTAGATCCTGGTATGGCTGATGTTTATAAAGATATTATAGACCATCAGTATGTTGGGAATACTAAAGCCTCGTTAAGAGTAGTTCATTTTCCTAAAGATAGTAAAGTTATAAGCTTTCCTAATGTTCACACTATTTACCTATGAGTAAGACCCAACTGAGTTCGATTCGTATTTATATAAGAGATGTAGAGGTAATCCATATCCATTCACAAACGGGACAGCGGTGTGTAAAGTACATATAAGAAAGGAAGCTCCGTTAAATAACTAATGAAGAGAACAGAACTCTTCAGGGTTAAGATACAGAGAAGGGTATGGTTTGGTGGATTTTTTGCTAGATGAACTGGGCCACATCCCACTGATGTTTAAATCCAGGAGGCAAATACCTTGCTAAGCAGCTAGGACAGGTATAATCTTTCCAGGATATCATGGGCGGTATCGACCCTCGAACAGCTGTAAAACGTCGATTAGTCGATGCTTCTGATGAAATGTTAGATGATGTTAAACGAAAAATACGACGTAAGATGACAGGTCAAGGTGTAGGTCGTCGTAAAAAACCTAAAGAGGAATAGGAAAGGTCCACTAAAGAAAAAGTGTATTGATGTGTTTACCCTTTAATAATGATGCTGAATGGCAACTATTTTACATAAACAGTGACTAATTTGTATATAAGAAATGTTTAAACAAATCTCACCTCATTATACAACCGACGATTGTAACAGCAAGATGCATTTCCTCCATCCCTCCAGCCCAGACTGTTGTAAGAGTGAATTGGATCTCTTCTCTGTGAACCCTACACAGATCAGTGTGAGTGAATCCCACTTTATTAGTATTAATCCCGTTCATGCAATCACAAATACAGATGTACCTATCGAATTCAATATCCCTGGTACATCTGACCAATATCTTGACCCCTCGAATGTATTTTTATATCGAAGACTAAGTTAGTAAACGAAGATGGGTCAGATCTCACAGGAAGCGATCACATAGTATCCACTGAGACAAATTTCCTGTATACGTGTTTTAATCAACTTGAGGTATTTTTAAATGAAACATCTTTAGGAGCATCAGCAGCAAGTTACCCTTATCGAAGTTATATTGAAACTTTATTAAATTATTCTCAAGATGCAAAGGAGTCTCATCTCCAATCAAGTGGATATTACAATTTAAAAGATGCAGAGACACATAGAGCCAACGCTGTTAAGTCTAAAAATAACACGTATGAATATTATGGACGTGTAAACGGTGATATATTCTCTCAGGAAAGACTTATTCTACCATCAGTGGACACTCGTATCAGGTTAACTAGATCCACACCTGAATTTGCTCTTAATGTTAAAAGTGCTCTTTTATCAACAACTACGGCACCAAAGCCTATCTTTAAATTACTGGATGTTTATCTTTATATACGTAAAGTGAAATTATCTCCCCTTAAACATATGGAAATAGAGAAATCTCTTTTGACCGATACAGCAAAATATCCAATCAAGAGAATGAGACTAAAATTTTTAACTTTACCCAGGGATTATCGAGCATTAATACCCTAATGTCAATGTTTACCTCAGAAGACTAATAATAGGAATTGTAAGACAAAATTCTAGCATTCTGGAAACTATATGGAAAGTCAGCCTTTGCAGTTACCATTTCGGACTTAGAGGGATCAGTTTACATGTGAATCGTCAACCATGAGTCGTGGTATGGTTGATATGAAGACTGCATTCTCAATGCTCGTCCTTTTGATTAATATAGTGCTGTATCTTGTTAGTGATAACCAATTTTTACAGGCGTCGATCTCAAAATTATGCTGAAAACAGTAATTTATATGCATACGATCTCACTGCTTGATCTTTCAGCCTGTAATGCTTATCATCTCAATATTCTAAGAAAAGGGACATTAGGATTGAATCTAAATTTGGACAAAGTTTGACATCCTCAATCTCAGTTCTGGTGTATTTGGAACATCCTCAAATCATCGAGATTGATAGAGTACGAAATATAATCTTGAATTATTAATGATGAATGAAGAAGAAATATTAAATGCCTTCGGAAACGAAAGAAGATT
>JABUQX010084324.1:12500-20000 GCA_015478945.1 Trachelipus rathkii
TAATAATAATATAATATAATAATATATAATAAAATATACATAATATAATAGTAATAATCAAAAGATGATAATGATAATGATGAAAGGATAATAAATAATAATAATAAATAATAATAATAATAATAATAATAATAATAATAAATAATAATAAAAATAATAATATAATAATAAATTAATAATAATAATATATTTTATTTATAATAATAATATAACATTGTAATAATAATAATAATAAAAGTAATAATAATATAATAATAATAATAATAATAATAATAGATAAATAATAATAATAATAATAATATGAATAATAATAATGAATAATAATAATAATAATAAATAATAATGTATAAATAATAAATAATAAGTAATAAGAAATAATAATAATAATAATAATAATAATAATAATGAACTACCTACTACTACTACTAATAATTAATAGTAATAGATAGTAATATTAAAAATAATAATAATAATAATAATAATAATATAATAATAATAGATAAATATAATGCTAATAATAATAATAATAATAATATAATAATATATAAGTAATAATAATAGTAATCATAATTGTAATATATAATAATATGAATAATAATAATAAAAATAAATAATAATAATAACAAATATATAATAATAATAATTAATATAATAATAATATAATAATACATAATATAGATAATAATTAATATAAATAATACATAATAATAATAATACTAATAATAAGTAATAATAATAATAATAATAAAATAATAATAAAAATAATAAATCAATAAATAATAATAATAAAGATAATAAATAATAATAATATATAATACATAATATAATGAAAATAATAATAATATAATATATAATATAATAATATATAATAATATAATACATAATATATATAATAATAATAATAATATAATAATAATAATAATAATAAATAATAATAATAATAATAATAATAATAATAAATAATAATAATAATAATAACAATAATAATAATAATAATAATAAATAATAATATAATAATACCACATCTTACGGACATAATCATCCAATATTCACATCATACATCTTGCAACTTCCTAACTCATTTTAAACTACTAAATGGAAACTTTACAGGTACTTTATTTAAGACCAAAACACCTTGTAAATGGTAACAAAGATAATTTGCCTCACAAAGTTGTCCCCTCATTCGTAAACCACCCTGTATATATATATATATATATATATATATAATAATAGTATATATATATAGCTTAATATTAGATAGACTGATATAGATTATACTTAACATATATAATATATATAGTATATAATATATAATATATATTATATATATATATATCATATATATTATATATAGTGTATATATATATATATATACTTATATATATAGTATAGTATATATATATATGTATATTTATATTTATAATAATATATATATATATATATATCCTATTATTTATATATAATATATATAGTAGTATATTAGTATATATATATATATATCATATATATATATATAATATATATGATCATTATATATATAATATATATAATATAATTATACATATATATTATATAATTATATATATATAGGTATATACTATATATATATATATATAATATACTATATATAGTATATAATATGTATAGTATAATTGTGTATATACATATATACGATAGTATATATATAGTATATATACTATTATATCTTATATATACTTGTGTTTAGTACTGTCGTGGTGATAGATTGTGCTTGACTGGTGCTTCCGATGATTGTTTAAGTATTGTTTGAAATGTTTTTAGTTATTTTACCACTAAGTGTGTTTTTACATTGGAAAGCTCTCCCTGTTTTTAAATTGTTTTTACTTATTAGGGTTTTAATATTTGAAGAATTATGTCATCCGTTTTAAAGATAAGATATCGGTTTTAATTTTTAGTTTTGAAACTTTTTAGTTATGTTAGATTAGAATAGTTAGTTTTTAAGATTGTGTAATAACGTGAGTTTAGATAATACTAGGGGTAAATATTTTGCCTTAGTCTTTTTTCACTTAAGTTTTTTAGTTTTCTATTTTTTTATTTATTTAAAACGCAGGGTTTTAGCAAATCCTAAATTACTTATTTAAATTACTTATTTTAATTTATACATAACTAGTTTTTATGTTGAATAATTGTAACATTTTTTTCATAAATTTGGCGGGTGTACCGAGTTCTTGAATGGATTTTAAACTTCTTAAATTTTTTTCATATTTTACATATTTGGTTATAAAAGTACGGTTTTATCGTTTTAACCATTTACGGTTCTTTAGGGTGTGATATTTTTGTACCCGTTTTTCATGTCTGTTTGCTCTTTGTTTGTTGTTTTTCGTTTTTAGGTGTGGTTGTGTGTCGCGTGTGTGATGGCAGATTTTCACAGGCGCGGGCTTTCTATAGACTTTAATAACATCCGCGGCTTACAACTTTCTAAACTCTGCATCCGTGGATCCACCTCTCTAACTCTAAGCACTAAGCATTTTCTCTTGATCTAGTACACAGGATGGCAGAATTCTTCCTCTGCACTCGTTAATGTATCCAACTATAGACTTATTTCATAATTTCCTATCTAAAGGGTGGAGTATGTGCCTATATAAACATAAACACTCCTGTAACAACGTCTCGAGAATCTCGAATCTCCTAACTTCGATGTTCTGTGCGGCTTAAAATCTTTCTTCCTTCTACTAAAATAATCTTGTGCTTCACGCCTTTTTTGAATATCTAACTACTTCTCACGAGACTGTTTATCTTCTCATCATCCAATTACTGAGGTCCTCTATTTTGGGGTTTCAATGTACACGTAACCTAATGGTTGGTGTCCTCGTCATACTAATTTTGGTTGGGGAGAGGCCGAATCATTTAGCATTCCTCAACGAGTTCTGGAAGCAACTACATTTAAGATACGGACACTCACATTGCCGGATGCGTCCGCAACGCACATTCTTGAAGCAACTTGACCTAATGTCCACCAACTAGTCCCTTCTCTGCTATAAATACAACCAGCCTTCGCTCCTATTGGTAACTCTGCCACAACCTTATATCTCTTAATTTTAATACTTTCCCTTTCTCTCCAACAGCTTCATTCTGCTCTAACGAGTTTTTTGCCTAGACTTTGATCGGGCCGATTTGGGGGCCGGCCTCGCGTTGCTTCTACGCTAACTATAATTTTGGAATGACTGCTTTGACTTTGGTGACGCTCGACTTTTGCCAATAAGGTGGGAGCTGTAATCGTTGATGGGATGAGCAGGTTTATTCCTTCTTCGACTGAATCTTTCAGCTCCTCATAATTAATGGTTCGTTCGTACTTCATTCTCTGGCCCATTCAGGCTAGAGACAGTGCGTATCGGGAAGTGGAGAAAATTCCTCGGTTGTCCGCATCACTCTTGCTAAAGTTTCATTCAGACTAGAAATGCGGTTGCAGGATATCTCTTCGACGAGCAAAGGGGGCTTTCATACAAATCCTGGAAAGTGGCGCTACCTCTCTTGGATCTCCTAACTGCAAACATTACTGCCTCTCTTGCCAAAAAACGATATCTAACACTTCTGTAAATCTTGCCTTTCCCTCCTCCCTCATTTCTTTCTGATGGTTCTGTTGCTAATCTCCAACTGAAAAGGGCCAATCTCTTCGGCCCCCTATTTTCCTCTAACTCAAACCCTGGATTGGATGCTGGCATTTCCTCTTCTTCTCCTACATCTTCCTCAGGTGGTCCTATGCCTTTCGCCTGTGATTACATTTGATCGGTGCATGCGGTTCCTGAAATCTTATGACGTTAGGAAGGGCGGGGGGGATGCCCAGGTGGCATTCCTCCCCGTGTATCTGAGGGAGTGTGCTTGGCCGTGCTGACTGCCCATCCCCTGCGTTCACACTATACGTTTGCTCTATGTCTCAATACTTATAGCTTTCCCATCAGTATTAAGGAGAGCACTTCCACATGTCCACGCCAGTTCCGAAAAGAGGTTAGGCCGCTCTGATCCTTCTAGACGTATCGCGCCTATAGCGCTTGTCTGCACTTTGCATTCTATCTAAGATCTTTGAACCCTTCTCAACTCTCATTCCTTAGATCATCTGGAATCTCATTCACTTCTTTTCCAATTATCCAGAGTTTGAGTTCTACGGGATTTCGAGGCTCTCGAAAGGGGTCCTTTAAAACCACCCTTTGCTGGCGGGGATATTATTTTCCTATCTACTGATTATGGTTTTTTCCGCCCTTAGAAACTCATGGAGACTTGCGGAGGTGGCGCTTGGACATATGCCAAAATCATTTGACGGCGGGTTTCATGGCAGGCGAGTCACTGCTCTTCCCAAGCTCCCTTTTTTGCTTTGTTCCTCTTCTCTTTTGCTTACTTATGTCTAGTTTCTCATCAAATCGCTCAATATCGGCTGTCTGTTGACGGGGCGATTTCTTCTTCTTTTTCTGGTTAATTGTGGTGTTCCTCAGGGTCTGTTTATCTTTCTCCTACTTTATTGTTAACCTTTTCGATTAATGATCCTTCTCACCTGCAGCATTTTACATCCTATCCACTCATATGTCAATGACTCAACCCTTCATTCTTCCACTCAACATTTCAATTCTGCTCCCTCATTTTTACTTCTAGAAATTGCCTCTCGTCTTAATCTTTTCCGATTCTATTTCTCGCAGATCCTGGATAGAATCTCAGGTGGGGTCGTCCTAACCCTTGTGATATTTAATTCTTTAAAACTCAACTCTAATACAAATCTCCCTCTCTAAAACACCTTCCAACTTTCTTATCTCTTTCGACGGTTCTCACGTCTCTCCTGTTGAATATAAACATCCTTGGCCTTTACATAAACAAAAAATTGTCTTCGAACCTCACATTACAAAGGTTTTGCTGGGTACGCGCATCCAACAAACTGGAATTCTGTTTTAGACTGCGAGACTTTTCTTCCTCATTCTCAGTTTACTACGCTCCCAGCTATACAAGGGTCTATTCCGCCCTTGTATGGAGTACTGCCTTCATGTCTGGGAGGGCTCTGGTTTCACACGGCTTTTGGATAGGGTCGGAGTCAAAGGCCAAAAGACTAATAAACTGTTCCGTACTTTCCACTTCACTTGACCCCATATCTTTGCGGCGCGATGTTTGTGCTTTATCTCTTTTTTTCTATAGGTACCACGGCGGCAGGTGCTCGAGGGAGCTTTGTCACTCGCGTACCCACCACCTTTACGACGCCCTCGTAAAACAAGGGGTGCTGTGTCTGAAGTATGGGTGGTTTCTGAATATGGGGACCCGCAGGCTTAGTTCGCTGCGAGTGCTTCCTTCTTTCTGCCAACCGATCGTTCTCCTGGAATTCCTCTCCAACTTCTGTGTTTCTTGCTTGAATTTAATCTCCCTCACTTCAAAGCTTGCGTCTGTGCTCAATAATGCGTAATTTGCGTTAATTGGTGGAGCTTCTGGACGCGTAAACATCCAACATGCCCCTCCTTGGAATAGGGCTCCGCCGTGAGTGGTGGTGACACTGTAAAAATATAATATATATATATATTATAATTATGATATATATATATATATATATAATAGTATATATATTATATAGTATATATATATTATATATATATATATATTATATTATATATACTTATATATATATATATATAAATATTATTTATAATATATAATATTTATATATAGTAATATATATAATATATATTTTATATATCATATAATAGTATATATATATATATATATATATATATATTATATATATATATAGTAGATATATATATATATATATATATATATATATATATATCCAAACTATTCCTCAAAACAACATCTTACAGATATCACCTTATATCTTCATATATACGCATGCTTATTTATATCCACACTCCTTTTCTAGACAACATCTTATAGACATCCTTATTCCTTTTATCCCTATGTTTGGGGGAGAAAGTATTGTCCACAGCGTATGTTCTGCGTGTCATAGAAGGTGACTAAATAGACAGTGGTTGTTGGGTTGGCTGTCCACTACCACTTATCTTTTGCCAGGAATGCTAATGCATGCCTCCGAGAAGGTCGTGATCGCAGTAAGCGACCTTCTATCATTCGGCGAAAATGTATGAATCGTATGGGAACATGGAATGTCCTTGGAATAAATGTCGAGAAGAAGAGGTGAGAGGTGATTGATGTATTTGGAAAGAGTGGATTTGGTTTGTTCGCTGTGACTGAAATGAAGATGAAAGGAAAAACTGTGAAAATGTTAGAGAAATAAATGTTGAGGAGAAGAGGTGATAGTTGATGGATATATTTAGAAAGGGTGATTTTGATTTTCTCGCTGTGATTGAAACAAAGATGAAAAGAAACGGTTAAAATGAGTGGTGTGTTGTGAAATGTGTATGTGCTGGTGTGGAAAGGAATGAGAGGGGGAGAGAAGGAGTTACAATTCGGAGGAATGTCCTTTGGTACAGAGCTATGGTGGATTTTTTTGTGTGAGAAGTAGATTTGTTATGATTAAATTTATGTTTGAAAAGATCAAGGTATGTGTGGTTGTGACATATGGTCCATCTGAGGATAATGTTGAAGAGAGTGCGATTTTCTGGGATAATCTAAATGATGTTTTGGATGAGTTGAGTAGGAGCTTCAGAATTGTTCTGGGTGACTTAGATGGGTGTATAGATGATCAAAAAGATGATGGTATAACAGGTGCTTCGGGTGTCGGGAGAAAATGAGAATGGTAGGAAAGTGATTGATTTCTGTGAGGAGAGAGATATGTGAGTAAGTAACAAATTTTTTTAAACACAAGAGTATTCATAAGTATACTAGAGTTGGTGTAGGCAGAGATGGTGTGGAAGTGAAAAGCATGATTGATTTTGTTTTGTTGAAGAAGGAGATGTTGAAGTATGTGTTGGATGTTAAATCAGTGAGAAGGTTAGGAATAAGATTATCGGATCATTATGTTGTTTTATGTAAAATTAAGTTAGTGGGGCCTTGCAATGAGAGAAAGGTGATAAGGAAGGAAGTGGGTATAATTAAATGTGAGAAGTTAAGTAAACAAGGTAATAAGGATAAGTATTTAAGTGCGCTTGCAAATAAATCAATTGAATGTGAACAAGTTGAAACTGAACAAATTTGTAAGCAAATAAAGAAAGCTGTTGCTAGTAGTGCAAAAGAAGTATGTGGATGTGCTAAAGTCAGAAGTAAGAATTTTAACAGTGAGTGGTGGAATGAAGAGGTGACGCAAGCGGTTAAAAGTAAAAAAGAAGCGTGGTTGTATGTACTAAATGCCAATGATGGGGTCTCAAAGGAAAGATGTTTGGAATTATATAAGGAGGAAAAAAGAAATCCTAAAAGATGCATACGTAAGAGGAAAAAAGAGGTAGGTAAATGAGCAGTTTGGAAGGAGGACAAATATGGACTTACAATGGAATAGGAAGCTCTTCTGGAAGGAAGGGCGAAATGTTAAGAATGAGAATAAGCGTAATCGGCTAAGAATAAGGAATAGGGATGATGCTT
>JABUQX010084324.1:30000-50000 GCA_015478945.1 Trachelipus rathkii
GACACACACACATACACACACAATATTATTATTAATATAATTATTATTTTTTCACACACACATACACAATAATAATAATAATAATAATATTATTATTATTATTATTATTTTTATTATTATTATTATTATTATTATTATTATTATTATTATTATTATTATTATTGTTATTATTATTATTATTATTATTATTATTATTATTATTATTATTATTATTATTATTATTATAATTATTATTATTATTATTATTATTATTATTATTATCATAGTAATATTACTCTAGTAAGAATTATTTCAATAGAAACATTTAAATAGAAATATGAAAAAAATATATATATATATATATATAATATATATATATATATATATATATATATATATATATATATATATATATATATATATATATATATATATATATATATATATATAGGTTCAAGTTTGTTTGAAGTCACAAATTTCTGTTCCAAAATGAAAACTAAAAAATTAAGGGTAAAATTAAAATCATATTGAGGAAAATTTGTTAAGCCTTCTACCCGAATTAACGAAGATGTAGCTTTTTTTTGGCCTGTAAAACGTTGTTTTCCGGTGTTTTTGTGTTTGTAGTCATTAGTTTCAGAATTTTTAATTTTTCAAAACCCATGGTTTTTGACATTCTTCGTATCAACTTCCAGATTTTTTTTCCGAAATGACTTCAAACTTGAAATATGCATAGATAGATCCATTACCTAAAAAAGTACAGAAGTACTTTTTCGATTTTTTGAGTTTTGTGCTCAGCGTTGTCTCAATTTCCAAACTCACTTTTTTTGGATTTTGAAATGAAAAATTGAGAAATTTTTTTATGTTTGGGCGAAGTGGATGAAATTTTCAGGGCATATGAAGTCGGGAGAGGCACATTTTTTTACTTAAATTACTTTGTATATGCATTAGTTTTGGATTTGTTCATGGAAATACCAAAAAAAAAAAATTTGGGAAATTTTTTTAAAAATTTTCTTTTGTACACAAAAATTATTTAAGTAAAAGGTGTTTGTTGGATTGTAAGTATTCTGAAAACTTATTGGTGGTTATGAGGTTGGTGATTTGGGTATTGAGGTTTGTTATTTGGTTGGTGATGAGTGGGGTATATGGTCTAAGTTTTCGAAGGGAGTTTCTTTGTTTAATGAGTTGGCTGATTTCAGGGGAGAGTTTGGGGTTATAGGATTTTCTGTGGCCTTTGGGTATGTATAGGTTAGCTGACTTGGTGATTAAGTTATTTAATTGAATAATGGAGGTGTGTAGGGATGTTGTGTCATGGATTGGAGTGGGGTTAATGTGGGTTTCGATATGGTCAGTGAATGCTGGCCAGTTAGCTTTTTTGTAGTTAGTGTATGTAGTGATCTTTTTTGGGGGGTTTGATGGGAGGAGGTTAGAGAAATGAGAATGGGGAGGTGGTCTGAATGTAGGTCAGTAGTGGTGTCCCAGGTTAGTCGGTGATGTAAGGAGGGGGTACAGAATGTGACATCAGGGGAGGTGGGGGATTGGTTTGCTTGGGGAGGGATTCGGGTGGGGAGGTTTTTGGAATTGAGGATATTAAGGGATTCTAATTCGTTAAGGATATGGTTGCCGCGGGGGTCAGAGGGATAGTCTTTATACCAGGCGGAGTGGTGAGCGTTAAAATCGCCTCCGAGAATAAGATTTGGAAATGTGGATAATATTGATAGGGGGGTGTGAGGTTGTTTGGGGGGGATTTGGGGTGGTGGGGTGACGAATATAGAGATTGAAGATGTTATAAGTGGTCCTGTTCAGGAGGATGGAACAGGATTGGGATTTTATTAATGTGTCAGGGAATAGAGTGGAGGTGTTAGGGGTTGTGTTATGGTAGGGGATGTCGTTATGAATCAGTGTTAAGAGGGAGTGTTGAGGAGGTTGGGAAGGGGAGTAAATGGAATCGTAACCATAGAACGGGGGGAGAGGGGTGTTTTGGGAGAGGGAGGCTTCTTGTAGGATAGCTATATGAATGTTGTGTTTTTTAAGGAAATGATTGAGTTCTATGGATTTATTAGTTAGACCGTTTATGTTAAATTGTAGTATATTGAGTGATTGGGTATTAGTTTTGGGAGGGGGGGGTTGGAAAATAAAGGGGGTTACAGATTGCGCAGGTGTAGCCTGTGTTATTTCTGGGGAGGGTTCGAAATGGGGAGCAGGTCAAGTGTACCCATTTGCGGCATCTTTCACATTTGATGCTATTTAATCCAACATGTTGTTGGCAGATAGGGCAATTATATCTAGGGGGTCCCGGATTTCTCTCGACATCTCCCGACCGAAGGAGGAGTAGTCGTCCTACCAAGAGAGAAGAGACGGACAGAAGAGACAGATTTGAGGCATATATGAATGAGTGGAGTGAAGGCAATAGTAAAATAAAACTAAATGCAACCTGTGGGCCCGGCGTCAGCTTGGCTCCCATCGGCAGTGATCCTCCTGGTGGAGGGGGGGGGGACAGCGAGTGATCTTGCTGCCCACCTCCCGGGGCAGAAGTTCCATCCTCTTGGAAGAGTCTTACTCTGGGACGAGACATTCGGCTACACCACAAGAAGGTGCCACTCATCGTAATATATATATATATATATATATATATATATATATATATATATATATATATATATATATATATATATATATATATATATATATATATATATATATTTGTGTATATTTGTTTATTTATAAATATATTATATATATATATATATATATATATATATATATATATATATATATATATATATATATATATATATAGCATATAATATACTCATATATATATATATATATATATATATATATATATATATATATAGGAAGTATCCTTGCTAAATTGGTTCTTCCTTTGTGAGCAAGCACCCTATATAAGAGGATGGTAATTTAGAAATCCATATTTGAAATGATGTTTTTATTCAACATAAGTAATAAAGATATTCAATGAAAGTAAAGTAACAAAAGTCCCTTCTGTTGAGATACTCTCTCTTCGTAGGTGAATTGGTAGTCACAGCCCTTTCCAGCGGGTTTTCCACCCTTGCCTCTGACTCTTCGTTTTAGCGAAAATTTGTGATCGAAATTCAAGTCGCAGCCCTTTCCTTGAAATTTATCTCTCTTGCCGGGAGGATTTCTGGAGAGAGTATCTTGAGTGAATTTATTTCTTCTGATTCTTATTGTTAATTTTATCTGACTGACTGAAGAGTATCTCAACAGGACGTTTATATTATTATTTTCGACTTATGCCAGCCTTGCTCGCGCAAATCTTAGCATAAGTATGAACATAAATTAAAATTTTTACAGTTATAATGGAGTGCTACATTACTTCCCGCGCTAAACACGGAGTGAGGAAGCATGTTATAATAATTATACAAGAAATAAAAATTAACCTTCATTCAAATGTATACATATTTGGGGGCATTTGACAATGCGCATAAACATATAAAACATTTCAATGAGGTAAAAATAATAACTAAAATACATAAAGTTAAAGTACTTTCAAATGCAAGCATATCTAATTATGTCCAAAGACATAAGTAGACATACAAATATTTGAAGGCAAAAATAGTATACATGAAATGTAAATATTCAAATACGAGCATAACTGGTTACATCCGAAGATCTAAACATATATACAAATATTTGAATACATAAAAATACAATAATTTTATAAATATAGAAAATAAAAGATGCATTTAAACATAAGCATATTTGGTTATTTCCGTTAGATATAAACAAACATACAAACATTTAAATGCATAAAAATACAAAAATGTTCATACATAATTATTGATATGAAACAATTGAATTATTCACAAGTTAAATAGGCCACATCGATCGAACGTTGAATCCAATGAAAGGTCCAGTATAAGGCGTTTATAATGTATCCATGATTTGATCAATGCGCACGTAAATAGTTTTCAAAGCTGTAGTTACGAGAGAAACATTGCTTGACATATGTAGAGACGAAGTTACTTGAAATTTAGGTCCTTTATTTGAAAAATTTCTTCATACATAAAAGGGAGCGGTCACAGAATCATTTAGAATTCGAAAAGGAATCAAAGTTCGTAGTGGAATCCAAAAATGAATTTCTGCCCATAATCCAAACTTAAAATGATGAAAGAAATCCATACCGTAAAGGAAGTTACATATGTAGAGGCGAAGTTGCTTGAAATTTAGGTCCTTTATTTGAAAAATTTCTTCATACATAAAAGGGAGCGGTCACAGAACCATTTAGAATTCGAAAAGGAATCAGAGTTCGTATTGGAATCCAAAAATGAGTTTCTGCCCATAATCCAAACTTGAATGATGAAAGAAATCCATACCGTAAAGGAAGTTTGCTATGTCTGACAATGAATCCTCGAACTGTGAGAGTTGTGAAAAGATGAAAACCATAATCCAAAATTAGAAATGAAAATTGAAGTTCGTATTGATAATGTTCGTTTGCTTGAGTCATTTTCTCCGAGTGTTCTGATTGTGATTTTGTGTTATTGTAGTTTTTTCTTTTTCTTCATTTTGTTTGTTTTTAAGAAGGCGTTGATTGAAGTTCTGGGTGTTCTTCTCCGGGTTCACCAATTATATAGGGTCAAAACTTGCTAAGTTGGTGAATTCTTTTATGAGCAAGCACCCTATATAAGAGGATGGTAATTTAGAAATCCATATTTGAAATGATGTTTTTATTCAACATAAGTAATAAAGATATTCAATGAAAGTAAAAGTAACAAAAGTCCCTTCTGTTGAGATACTCTCTCTTCGTAGGCGAATTGGTAGTCACAGCCCTCCAGCGCGTTTTCCACCCTTGCCTCTGACTCTTCGTTTTAGCAAAAATTTGTGATCGAAATTCAAGTCGCAGCCCTTTCCTTGAAATTTATCTCTCTTGCCGGGAGGATTTCTGGAGAGAGTATCTTGAGTGAATTTATTTCTTCTGATTCTTATTGTTAATTTTATCTGACTGGACTGAAGAGTATCTCAACAGACGGGCAACTTTTATTACCTTCATGTTAAATAAATACATCGTTCAAAATATAGCATTAAGCACGAAACATAAATCAAAATTCCCTACAAAGTTATAACGGAGTTACATATATTATATATATATATATATATATATATATATATATATTATTATTATATATATTATATATTATAGTTATTATTATTATATATATACATATATTATTATTATTATTATTATACTATATATATGCATATAAAATTATTTATAATAATATATATATATATATATATATATATATTATATATATATATATATATATATATATATATATATATATATATATATATATATATATATATAGAGAGAGAGAGAGAGAGAGAGAGAGAGAGAGAGAGAGAGAGAGAGATAGACAGATAGACAGATAGATATATAGATATATAGATAGATAGATAGATAGATAGAGATAGATAGATAGATAGATAGATAGATAGATAGATAAATAGATAGATAGATAGATAGATAGATAGATAGATAGATAGATAGATAATACAAGATGAAAGTTGGTGGAAATAGCTGTGACAGACGAACTGAATAGACTTTCAGATTTTTGAAAACTTTTTTTTTTTTTGATATTTTTTGTTGAATGGAAAAATAAATTCTTGTTCAATGTCACCGAAAATAAAGTTTTCTCAGTCCCATTTTTAGAAGGCGAATCATTTTGAAACTTTATATTTTGTATTGGAAAAAAAGCCATCTTCGATTCGTTTATAAATGGAATCCCTAATAGCGTAGCCGACCTTATTTGGAGAGGATTCATTGCTCTCAGGTTCCTTCTTATTACATATATATATATGTATATATATATATAGTGAGTAAGAAAGATAGTATATATATATATATAGCATATATATATATATATATATATATATATAGTATATGTTATTTATATATATATATATATATATATATATGTATGTATATATAGATCGTGCTGGTTTCAAACTTTTTGATCGCGTACCCTAAGACGAAAATAAGTTCTAAGTTGTACCCCTATAGGTGAGTAATATATATATATATATATATATATATATATATATATATATATATATATATATATATATATATATATATATATATATATATATATATATATATATATTATTATATATATATATAAACTCGCGGACAAATTTAATGCATCACCCGTAAATATAATGTAAACTCTTTCATTTTTGGAAATGTAGAGCTAGGGTTTGGTTTTATTTGGGTCATACCTAACTTCGGAGTGTATACCGTATGTAACTACACCGTGTATGGAACTAAATGGCATAATAAAGACAACCAACCAAATTACGAAATCCCGAAAGTACGTTCATAGGAGAACAAGATGGCAAGACACCAACCAACTAACGAAATAAACCCTATGCTGTAAGTCGTAGCTTGACAAAGACTGTCACAATGGAAAGACATCGTCAGAGAAGAGGAACGTGCCATAGGAGTTATCACACTTTCGGAAGCAGGCCATTCTCAGAGGCAGGTGACTCAGCAACTCGGGGTGTTCCAATCGACGGTTAGTCGAATCCTTCGTCCGTTCAGGGTGACTGGCAGCAACCGTAGACTACATGGTCAGGGTCGCTCGAGGGCGACGTCCAGGAGAGATGACAGATTCCTTAGTCTGGCAGTGCTTCGTGATCGTTTCCAAACAAGCGTACAGCTACAACACAGGCTCCGTGAGATCAGACATGTGCCCATTTTCGAGCGTACAGTGAGAAGACGACAGAATGAACGTGGAGTACGTATTACAAGGTCTGCCATCGGCCCTCTCCTGATCAGGGAGCATCGGGTTGCAATTTCATTTTTCACAAGCGTATGGAGATTACACACTCACAGATGAGTCGAAGTTCACACTACGTGGACCAGATGGACGTCGGCGAATTTGGAGACGCGCAGGTGAGCACTTTTCTGCTTGCAATATCTCCCCAATGATTCCTTTTGGAGGTGACTCTGTGATGGTGTGGGCAGGCATTTGCTTGGGTGCTCACACGGCATTGCATATCGTAAGCAGAGGAACGCTAACGGCTAAAAGGTATGAGGAAGACATCCTCCAAGAGTATATAGTGCCTTCGCCCTTCATTGGCGCGTCCATTTTTGTTTCGATGTAGCGCACACAACGATTGCACGGGTTGTCCAACGGTACCTACAAATAGGGATCAAATTCCTCGCCATTTCTGCGAGGAGCGCGGACATGAATCCCATGAATCTCGTGAACATACTCCGTCTACACTCAGGGAGTTTGCAAACGCTTTGACAACATCCCGCAGGAGACCATCTCCAAGATCATTTTATCAATGCCGAATCGCTTGGAGGAAGTTGGAAGGGCCAGAGGGGGTACAACCCATTATTAGACACCTTTATGCTGCATTTCACATTGTAATTTGTAGAATATTGTTGTTGATTAATAAAATCATCATATCCATATTTTTTTCGTTTTCTTTATTATGCCATTTAATTCCCTACACACTGTCGTTACATACGGTTTATACATTTATAACCTTGTGCAACACTCCCGAGTTAGGTATGAACCAAATAAAACCAAACCCTAGCCCTACATTTCCCAATATGAAAGAGTTTAAATTATATTTACGGGTGATGCATTAAATTTGCCCGCGAGTTTATATATATATATATATATATATATATATATATATATATATATATATATATATATATATATATATATATATATATATATATATATATATATATATATATATATATATATATATATATATCGGACTCCATTTATGTGTATATATATAAATGTATATATATATTTATATGTATATATATATATATATATATATATATTATATATATATATATATATATATATATATATATATATATATATATATATATATATATATATATATATATATATATATATATATATATATCTTATATATATATATAGTATATATATATATATATATATATATATATGTTATGCTATTAGGAATATAGTTGGGTTATATATATATATATATATATATATCACTCATTGATACAAAGTGATCATACACTCACAAGGATCGTGAGGCTACTTCCTTTGGCGTACCCCAATTATCACCCTACGTACCAACTGGGGTACGCGTACCCCACCTTGGGAGACCGCTGATATAGATATAGGTGATTTATAGATATATAGAAATATGATATATGAGTAAATATATATATATATATATATATATATGTATAGTATATATATATATATATATATATATATATATATATATATATATATATATGTTATATATATATATATATATATATATATATATATATATCAAAGTCACTACTCCCGTGACTTTGCCTCAAGTCAATCTAATTCGTATTTTATCCAACGCCCAGAAACTGAGTCAATTGTAACTGACTTCTGTGATCGGCGGATGTTTTTGTGTGTTATAATATTGTTAATATAAAATTATGTTTATATAATTTTCTTTTATAATAGGTTAAGCATTAACATTCTATGCTTTAAAATAAACTTGTAATAATAGTAAAAGTGACATTACTTTTCTAAAATTGAACTTAAATTGTAAATTGTGAAATTCTTGCCGTTCCTCTTATTTTCAATAAATCGGTTCTGTTGCTACTCACTTTACAATCCAATTATTGGTAGGTGATCAAAATTATTATTGAGCATCATATGTATATCTATAGACTAATAAATATAAATGCACATATAATGCTCATGATTGTTTTACAGAAAATAATATGTGTCGATACTCAGGGTGTTTCCCTTTTCTCTTTAATTTTAGATGTGTGTTGGCCCTAGATCATATTGTAATGATATTGTATTTATAACGGCTTTTTAAATTTTGGAGTAATAAAATAATCCGAGTTGTTTTGGAATGTTAGTTATATAAAAACATAAATTAAATATATTTTACTGTGAAAAGAGGTGAAATAAGGAATTAAAACTATCTAATCACGATTAGTATGATTACCCTAAAAGCCTTGTCTACAGATGAAATATAGCCTTAAATATGGCGACCTTATAGCTTTTTTCTCTTGTCAGATGTCTACATGCTTCCTTATCTTCGATAACGCTTGCTAAAGTTCTGCAGGAAAATTTTTTTCTTTATATTTTTTCATGCAATAGTGGTGACTGCATCGTCCTTTCTACGATCTTCATTACCGACCCCCCACCTCATCTATTAATTTACTTATAAATTAATATTCAAAGAAAGTAGAAAACTACGTATTTCTACCAACGAAGCAATTCTAAAAAAAAAAAATTGCCATCAAAAATTTTCATTCCAAAATAAAAACTCCTCTAAAAATAGAAGTCGTTATAATTGCAATTTATTACTCTAAAAGTTGTGTAAATATAAATTATTATATATACATGATTTACAAATGATTTCTACTGACTACATGGAGTGAGAGAGAGTTGTTGTACGAGGTTCCATTCGTAAAAGTAACTACTCCGACTACGTCACCATCACTACCATGAAGACCGCCAATATGAAAGTATAAGGCCACTCCTTTCCTTCGGAAAGATCGCTACCACTAATACCGCTATTACAAGAGGCGGGACAGTGTATCTCCGAGTCAGGACTCCCTTGACTAGAAATTATAAATAGAGTCATCCCAAGATTAAGTGACTCTACCTACTACTTTATTAAATAATTATTATTATTATTAAATAATAATAATAATAATAATAATAATATTGGAAAAAAAAATTGTTGGCTAAAATTAAACCAGCAAAATTGTTGGTCGATCTTTCTAAAGAAAGAGCCAACCTTGCTGGTCAACCGACCAACAAACCGACCAACCAACAAATCAAGCAACCAACAATCCTTGGTGATATTAATAACCAACAAATTAAGCAAATTCTTTTATGCTAATAATAATAATAATAATAATAAATTATTATTATTTATTATAAATAATAAAACAGAGTTCAATGAATTCACGAGAAATGCAAACGCTGCGATGTTCATTTTCTGCTGATGGACAGCAGAATTGAGACACAAAGTTAAGAAACTACCACTTTGTTACTTGTTAAATTTTTACTCTTAAGGCGTGATATTTTTACTATTATATATATATATATTGTTTAATATATATATATATATATATATATATATATATATTATATATATATATATATATATATATATATATATATATATATATATATATATATATATATATATATATATATATATATATATATAGTATAATGATGTATTTACAATATATTCATTATACAGTGAAATATCGCACTTAAGTTCTATAATATTGTATACTATATATATATATATATATATATATATATATATATATATATATATATATATATATATATATATATATATATATATATATATATATATATAATATATATAAAAAGGAATAAATTTATATATAAAGATATATATATATATATATATATATATATATATATATATATATATATATAGAGAGAGAGAGAGAGAGAGAGAATTTTTTTTTTTCTCTTTCTTTTTCTTTTCCTTTACAAGGAAGAGAACCTGAGAAGGAAAGAAAATCTTTTATTCTATAAATAGTAGTAGGAGTACTTTCCGGAATAAAAAGATTTTCTCTCTCCTTTCTCCAACCTTTCCTTTCACATATATATATGTAGGCCTGTATATATATGTGAGTAGCCCTCCGAAACCTTTTCTTCCTTTTAACCTTTTCCTACCTATATATATATTTTCTAATATATATATATATAGGGGAAAAGAGAGGAATAGGAGGCAGGAAAGAAATAATATAATTTATATATATATATATATATATATATATATATATATATATATATATATATATATATATATATATATATATATATATATATATATATATATATATATATATATATATATATATATATATATATATATATATATATATTTTTTTTTTTCAAATATCTTTCAACATGAATGGGAATCAACCCATAGAGACTACTGAGAGTAGTACTACTACTACCACTACCATAACTACTACTTCTGCTGCCAATACCCTCTCTTCTGTGAGCGGTACCGATACTATTCCAAGTACAGCAGGATCAGTGGTTAATGGTGCTCTCCAAGCTCCGCTTGGAGGAGCCTATGGTGGTATCCCTTCGCAAGTAGTAACTACCTCGACTCCATACAACATACCCAACTATTCCTTGCATGTACCTAATACTATGGCTGAACAGCATGTGCATGGGGTTCCCCCTACTTCAGTAGCTAACATAGGGACTCTTTCCTATCCTTACGCTTATAATGCTATTCCTACGCCTTCTTATAACGCTTACTTAGGCATGCCCGGCACTTATCATTATTATCAGCAACAGCAAATTCCCTCTGCTCTTCCATCCTTCCCAACCGGTCCTACTGCACCTAATAACCAACCTATTCATGGACCTCACCATGAAAATGTGATTCCGACCCCCGGCAACATTCACCGGTTCTATAACTCGAGGTACCCCGTTCCGACGCTTGAAGGGTATGACTCAAAAGGGGTTTTTACTGGTGTATCGGTGAGGAAGTGGCTTTCATGCATGGAGGATTATTTTAAAGCAGATGGAATAGATACTGATGAGAAAAAGTTAGCTTCCTATTCAAGATATGTTGACGCTAAGGGTTCTTGTAGAGAATTTATGAATGAACATGAAGAACTGAGGTTCGCAAAAACATGGAATGAGTTCGCAAGAAACCTTTTAAAAATTCTTGATCCGCCTACGGCCGAGTCAACTTTTAGTACTTGCAACGCCATTGATCAAATAAATTGGAATCATAGCAGTCCTCTCATCCTATACGCCACTGAAGTATCCAAGGCAGTACTGGAGTTTGAGAGACATTTTTATGCACAACATGGAGAGAAGCTTTCAGACAAATTAAAAAGGACATTAATATTTTCTAAAGTGTACAAAAATATTCCTAAACACTTTCAGTCGAAAGTTATTGAATATTTTGACGCAAATTTGTCTTTCACCTCTCAAATTGAACGATATATAGCAAAAACATCCAATGCTATTTCCAAACCTTTTCAAGGAGGATCATCCAACTCTTCTAGACATAGTCAGAATGTACGCTCATTTCAGGCAGAATCTCCTTCGGAAAATTCTCAAGTTAATGATGCCAGTTCCAATGTGAGAAGAAAGGTAGACAGACCTAAGTGTTGGAGATGCGAACGTTTCGGGCATAAAACTGACGAGTGTCGTTATAGACAATACTGCTCGACTTGCATGGGGTATCATCCTAGAGGGACGCAAGACGCGTGTAGAGGTTCTTCTTGGGATTATCAGAGTCCCCAAGCGTTAAAAAGGGTCAAAAATTTATCTCCTGATGGAGGTAAACAGAGAAATCAGGCACAGCAGACACAGGAGAGGGTTAAGAGTAAAAATAATGGAAAGAAGAATAATAATAGGAATGGTGGAAGAAGGGAGCAGAAGGGAGGCAACTCAGTAGTGCATAATGCTTCTCGGGCTTCTCCTCAAGCTTTTTCTTCATCTTATAACCAACGTTTCACTCCTACTTATGCTCACTCTCAATCTTTCAGATCTCCTAATGCACCTCGATCTAATTTCTCTTATCCTTCTACTTACTATAACTCACGCATGTCTCAAAGGAATATGACCGTTCCTAATAATAACCGTCCTTATTATAACTCTTATAATAATTATAATAATTATAATAGACGTCAAAATATAAACGCTATGGGTGATATGCATGAAAATAGGATTCCTTCGGAAAACTATGATCACTCCCCCGCGCCTATATACCATTCAGAAGATTATAATCGGTCATATTATCCTCAATATGATAACAGAATGAGGAGTCCTCCTTCTGAGGATCCCCCTTTTTACCAGTAGTTGGATATTCTCCGACTCCGATATCTGACGAAAATTATTCTTCAGGAGTCAGTCAGAAAGATTACATCCTCCCTACTATTTCTCTTTTAGTAGAGGATGACCTTTCTTTCCCTAATTCTTCTAATATATTTTCCACTTCTTCTCCTAAGAAGAAGGGGATTGTATATAGCTTACCTATACAATTAACCACTAATAATGCTTACGTATGCAATACAGAGGCCATGATTGACTCCGGAGCATGTCGGAGTTTAATCCGGCACTCTTTTTACAAGAAACTATGCATGGCTTTCCCTAAAAAGGAAGATAAACCAATTGTACTCCCAGTGGACTTTGATTTAAGATCCATATCGGGACAAAAATTGAAAGTTTATGGCCTTATTGAACTATATATAATCTTACATGGGAAACATTATCTTACATGCTTTTATATAGTAGACGACTCTACCTCGTTTTCTCAAGATGTGTTGATTGGAACCGATGTATTAAAAGAGTTGCCTATTTTAATAAATGCTAAGCATGATATAGTGCATGTATATAATGACTCTGGAAGGAAAGTGCGAGATATACCGTTAGTTATAAGTGCTATACGTTCTTATTCGAAACGTTCGGATAAACAAAACCCTTTCAATTACATTGAAGGCAGCCTTCCACAACATACACATCCTACATATAGTTCACATGGACATTTACCAAACATGCATAGTCAAAATGATTTTAGATTTAAGGAAAATTATAATTTTAAGGAGAATGGCAGATCTCTGATGGAACCCCCTCCTCCTGGTGCCTTTAATTCCCCTGATCAAGGAATTATCGGGACTTACGGTAGGGATTCTTCTCAGAGATCTTCCTACTTAGATAGGGATAATTATAATAATTATAAAGAAACTTCTGGTACTCCTCTACGAGGAGACAACACTCCTTTCCACAGAAGGACCTTTTCAAGGCTTCACGCTGTTGGAAACTCAGGTGCACCTCTTCGAGGAGGCTCTAATATTACACCCAGGGGGGATCTTTTTCTAAGATCTTCCTCTGCTGAAGTTTCTAGTGCATCTTTTCAAGATACACGTGCCGAAGGCTTAGACAGTGGTTTAAGCAATTTTAAAAATACAGGGAATCTTTCTCTACGAGAAAGGTCGCCTGGCGCCGAAGTCTTAGGTTCACGACCTCCCCGAGGGATCTTAAGCAATTCTCGTTCGTTATTTAACGGTTACCGCGATAATAATTCGAGCGCGACGCGTACGAGAGTCTTCCGCGAAAATTATTATAGTCCTCTCTCCGATGAGATGGATTATAAAACAGGTTTAACTTCAGAAGAAGTTATTTTAGAACAAAGAAAGTTGTTGGACAACTGTAAGAAACAGCAGCACTCAACAGGGAAAAGGGTTCATCAAGATTCTAATCGTGTTTCACACAATTTTTCTGGTTATACTGCCCCATCTGGAGCTCACTCCAGTATAAAAAGGGCTAAGCTTCAGAAAACTGCAACTGCTACAGATTTTGATTTTCCTCCTTATTCAGTTCCCAGAGCTTCTGTAGTACCTCAAATGCCTTCCAATGGTTCCCATAGGGCAATATTGGCCAATTTAAAAGAAGATGCCAAAGGTACAAATTCTGATCAGTTGTATAATTATGAAAATAATCATTATGATCGATCTTATAACACTTATCCTTCTTCAACTTCAAATAATAGAGAGAAGAAAGTCCGTTTTTCCAAACATGTCATAAGTGAAGATTTTGATCAGTTTGAATTTCCTCGCGAAAACTCTAATTATGGACATTACATGTCTAATGTACCTCTTCTAGATACAAATAGAGTTAATTATAGGGACAATTTAAATAATTTGAATGTCCAGAATAGACATTATTCCCATAATTTTCAAAATAATTCAAATTTAGGACATTACATGCCCTCAGTACCGTTCCTGGGTACTAATAAAGTTGATTGTGAAAGAAAAATCTTTAATGTAGATTCTAACTCCGATCCTTTTTATCATCCTGATTCGTTTTATGGACGTCCCACGGCCATAGGATCATTACAGGACTCAAATAGAGGCCTATTGATACAAAATGGCAAAAGTACAGATTGTGATCAGTTGCCTAATTCTCTTTTAAATTCATCTTTTGAGCTACCTATGCCTCAACACACTCTTCAGAGTGAATCAATACGTTCGAATCCTCTTTTTAAAGCAAATTTACAATGTAGAATTCCTGGAATGTATTCAAATGACATTTCAGAAGTACCAAATGTTGAGATAGATGATGATTTATCTTATAAAGTGTACTCCTCTTCAGCTATTCGGATTTTGCCGTACTCTAGGTATATTCTTCCGGTCAAAGTTGAGTCTGATATCCATGCTTCTCCTCCGGAGAACATAGCTCTTATCACAGAAAGTAAAAATGATTTCTTAAATTCAGGTACACTCTTCTTTGGTAATACGTTGTCTACGTGCACTGACGGTAAAATATATTTGGAATTAGTAAATTTAAGTGCTGATACTATTAACTTTGATAATCACACTTATCTTACAACAGCTTCTCCATTACTTTACAAGCAAAATGAAGCCTCTGCAGATAATGATTTTATAAATGCAGTTACTACTTCCAAAAATCTTTCTGACTCTCAAATTAGAGAAGTTTACCGTGAAATATTGCTTTCCGAGTCTAGTAAAGATTCTAATAAATATGTATTGAACAATACATCTCAATTAGAAGAGATGTTGACCTTTTTAGTGAAGAATAGAGATTCAATTGCTCTGGCTGATGATCCTGTTGGACTTTGTAAATTGAATAAATTTTCCATTAAGCTTATAGAAGGTAGTCCTCCATATGTCTACACCAGGCCCTATAGATTGCCGCACAAATACATGGAGATCATTGATGAATGGGTTGAAGATAGCTTAGAGAAAGGATATATTACTCCCAGTGTTTCTGCTAGTTCGTCCCCACTTCTTCTTATACCGAAAAAGACAGGCGGAAAAATGAGAGTAGTGGTGGACTATAGGAAACTCAATTCTTTCACCATTCCAGACCGATTTCCTCTGCCGAGCATTGCAGAAAGCTTGTCGCTCATAGGCAGCGCGCGCATCTTCTCCTGCCTCGACCTCCTTAGTGGGTTTTCACATCTTAGCGTCTCTGAGGATTCTAGACACCTAACCGCCTTCTCTACTACTAGAGGGCACTATGAGTATTTAAGGATGCCCCAAGGCACGACGAATTCGCCCTCTGTCTTCTCAAGAACAATGGAAATGGCTTTGTCAGGTTTGCTAGGTGTTGTTTGTCTTTTGTTCATAGATGACATACTAATTTTTAGTAAGGATATCCCTACTCATTATTCACACCTCTCCAAGGTCTTTAACGCCTTGAAAATAGCCAACCTTAAAGTAAAGCTTGAGAAATGTTCCTTCTTTAAGAGCAGTGTCACCTTCCTAGGTTTTCAAATTAGTGAAAAAGGTTTATCTCCGGATCCAGTCAAACTAGAAGCTTTAAAAGGTTTCAAAATACCCCAGAATGTCCATGAAGTACGGGCTTTGCTGGGCTTCTATAATTATTTTCGCAATCTCATACCCAGGTTCTCAATAATTACACAGCCCCTAACTCTCTTATTAAAGAAAAATGTTCCATTTTCTTGGCAGTTAGAGCAACAGACCGCTTATGACACTCTGAAGAAACTTTTACTTATGGATCCTGCCCTTTCCTTTCCTGATTATACTAAACCTTTTATATTAAGTACTGATGCGTCTTCTTACGGCGTCGGTGCTGTTCTTTCCCAATTAGATGACAATGGTAGAGAAAAACCCATTGCTTTTTCATCAAAAATGATGAATAAGGCAGAGTTAAATTATAGTGTTACAGAGCAAGAAGCCTTAGCTATAGTACATGGTCTTATTAAATTCAGAACTATCATTTTTGGTTATCCCTTAAAAATTTATACTGACCATGCTGCCTTAGTTCATCTATTTCGTCATAAACAATTGTCTGGCAGATTAGAAAGATGGAATTTGAAAATTCAGTCTTTTAAGCCAGAAATTATTTATAAAGAAGGTAAATTAAATGTCGTTCCTGATTATTTAAGTAGAAACCCTGTTCCAAACACTGGTCATCTACCTTCTTCTGGTGAAGAAGAGGAAATTCTTCCCCTCTCCTTCGAATATTACATATTCTCGTGAGACTTCTTCTCCTTCTCGTATAGGTTTACTTCGTCAAAATCCTATTCCTTTAGCTTTCGCTGATACGAGAATATATCATTTCACCAAAGATGTTCTTTTCCATGAACAGAGAAGAAATCGTAGACTATCAGAAATAATAAATGAGATTGAAAATTCTCCAGTTCCTGATAGTTGTCTTCCTCATATCATTATAAATGGTATTCTTTATTTCATTACGAAAGAAAATAAGTATTTGATAGAAATTCCAGATTCATTAATATATACTATAATATTTTTGAATCATAATACTTATCTGCTGGTCATCCAGGTGCTGAACGCACTGAACGTCGAATCAGAGAATTATACACTTTCCCTAGGCTTTCAGCTTATATTTCATTTTTCTGTAAACAGTGTATTTCTTGTATTGAAGTAAAAGGTTCGAAACCTCATCCAGTAGCTATCAATTCTTATCCTCTTCCCTTCTTACCTTTTTCTAGGGTTCATTTGGACACTATAGGTCCTCTTCCTAAATGTAAAATTTCCGGTGCAAGGTATATTTTAGTTTTTAAAGACGCTTTAACTCGCTATTGTGAACTTTGCCCTGTCTCAACTCGTGATGGCAAGGTAGTAGCTGAAGCTCTTTTGAATAAAGTCATTGTAAATCATTCTGTTCCAGAAATTTTGGTCAGTGATAACGCAGGTGAATTTACGTCCCAGTTCTTTAATGAAGTTTGTAAAACTTGGAACATAAAGAACCGCACTATTTCCGTTCGACATCCCCAGTCCAACAGCCTTGTGGAAAGAGAAAATCGTCGTGTAGAAGATTACCTTCGTCAATATGTTTCTTCTAAACAAGACGACTGGAGTAGGTATATTTCTTTTGCTCAAATTGCTTTAAATACTACTTACAATTCTTCTATCGGAAATACACCTCACTTTTTGTTACATTTCTATGTTCGTAGATTACCTTATGACCTTCCTAATTACGTTTCTCCGTTTGTTAATAAGCCCAATCCTCTTAAAGATCATCTCTATGATTTTAACGCGGAAATGGCTGAACGAGCAGCATCTATTCGTGATTTAGCTCGTCAAAAATTGGAAAAAGAAACATTTAGAATTGCTCAACAGCAACATTCTAAAGCCCCTATTCGTCCTATTCGTATAGGTGATTATGTCTATACACTTGCTGTTAAACCTCCCAACTTATCGCCCAAGCTTTTTAAGAAATGGGTCGGGCCGTATTTAGTTGTAGGTGTTTTGAAATATAACAAATATCAACTTCGTTGTTTAGTTACCAATAAGGAATTTGTGTCACATGTGGACAATTTAAAGATTCTCCCCATGCCTGTTGTAAAAACCGCTGACAATTCCTTTTCATCCCAATGGAAATACTATAATCCTTTACAAAATAATGTTAGGCGTGCTCCTCCACCACCTGCCCCTCCACCACCTAAACGTCGTTTTCAACCGCGAAGGGGGGACAATTCAGGTGATGATGATGATGACACACCTGATAATAATGCTTATACTGAGTATGTGGTATATAGAGATGCTCCTCAACCGGCACTTAGGCATGAACAACAGCCAAGAGTAGCACCTCAAGAAACACAACAGTCTCCAAGGCAAGAACAACAACCTGTTGCACAGAGAAGACCTGAGATGTCTCCTACTGCACCGAGTGCTGTACATCCTGCACCTAGGTTGAGTGTGACTCCTATCTCCCCAGAGTCTTCACTTCCCCTATCTATGCCTTCTACTCCAAGACAAATACCACCTCCTCAGCATCAACAAACAACACAGAGAATTCCTTCGTCAGGACATTCATCTGTGCAATCCCCCACGAATCAAAATTTTGATCCGTTTACTACCTATTCTCTGAGGAGAAACATTTCCCATAGTTCTCCCCAACTATCCTCTCCTCGTACTCCATATGCATCTGGTTCTACTTCTCTTCATAGTTCGCCTCTTCTTTCTAGAAGATCTTCTATGCATGATAGTAATCCACCATCTTCACCAGATGAACCTGATAATGGTGCTATTGCACTTCCACCACCTATTCGTTATTACGATGAGTATCCGAATGTAGATACTTCCCCTTCTTCTCCTGAAGAAGTAAATGTTAGAGATGACAGACGTAAAGATCCTTCTTATCGTCCACATCCTCAATTCCATGGTCCTCGGGATTCTTCACCCATGCGATTGCGTAGTCATGCCAGACAGCAGTCTCCCCCTCCTGTGAATCCCGATACTCCTTCTTTTTATGAGATAGATCCTTCTACAATATCTTGGACTCCGAATCCTCGAGTAAGATCTAGATCTGTTTCTGAAGTATTGGAACAATTTCCCTATGATGACTCACCTCCAGAGTTACCACCTAAACTTCCTCCGAAGTTACCTCCTAAATTACCACCTAAGCTTCCACCCAAGCTTCCACCTAAATTATCTCCCAAATTTACTAGTTCTCTACAATACAATACTCCTTCATATTCTCAGAGAACTTATCCAAGAAATATATTCTATCCTTCTCATTCTACTCCAATTACAGATGTAGATAATATCCCTGGTACTTCAACTAGTACTACAATAGATCCCAAAAAGAAGGGAGCTATTCCAAAACGAAGAAAATAAATTACAAAATAATCTATATTTCTATTGAAAATTCTACTTTTGTAGATCCCAATTAGAAATAAAAACAAATTAACTAAAATACTATATAATATAATAATAAAACCCCGGAACATAAAAATCTTTACCGTGTTCCATATTAATGAATTTACAATTCGTTAAGTTGTATATATTGTAAATAGATTTTTTTTTGCTCTTTCATAAAAATTGAATTTTTATGTTCCACAATTAATTTTAAGTTTTCGAACTTATTGGTTTGATAATACTTTGTAGGTCTTACATTACATGTTTGATAACATTGTGTATGTCTTCCATGTTAAGTTTGAAGTTAGAATTAGTGACATTGGTTATGTCTTACATGTTATCA